>JABXWE010016567.1:0-29148 GCA_014611495.1 Limonius californicus | reverse complement strand
CTGATAAAACAGATAAAGATTTGAAATACTTTCAAACACTCAAAGATAAACTTCAGAAGAGACCCACGCTGGACAGAATGTTCGCTTCGACGTCACAAAGAAACGATGATGGTTTGCGGGCGTCTTACAATATCTCGCTACTTATAGCAAAATCCGGAAAACCGCATACTATCGGAGAGAAGTTAATTTTGCCAGCCGTTGAAGAGGTTTTAAAAACTGTTTTACACAAACCTGCATCTGATATCATTAAAAGAATTCCCTTAAGCAACAATACTGTTGAAAGACGTATTGATGAAATGAGTTCTGATATTGAAAGCTTCTGGTGTAATTATTTGCAAACGACCCATCTCTCTATACAACTGGACGAGTTAGCTTTACCTGGTAATGAAGCATTATTATTGGCATATGTTCGTTTTATTAAGAATCAAGAAATCTACGAAGAACTGTTGTTCGCAAGAACTTTGACAACCGACACTAAAGGAGAATCAATATTTCATGTTTTGAAGGATTACTTCATTGAAAAAGCAATCCCTTTATCAAATATAATATCAGTAGCTACAGATGGAGCACCTGCCATGGTTGGACGTTATCGTGGATTTATAAGCTATTTAAAACAAAATGTGCCAGAGGTGTTACCAATACATTGCGTCATCCATCGATAACATTTAGTTGCTAAAAATTTGAGTGTTAGATTGCATAAATCTCTTCAATTAGTCATTGATGCAGTAAACCGAATCCGAAGCAACGCGTTGAATACGCGGTTATTTGCGCAGTTGTGTGAAGAAAATGACGAACACTTTCATCAATTACTCCTTCACACTGAAGTACGCTGGCTGTCGAAAGGCTTATGTTTGACAAGATTTTTTGCACTTATTGAGACTATTTTAGAATTTCTGGATACTAAAGATAAAATTTTAAAAGACAATTTAATGAAGTGGAAAACAGACATCGCCTATTTAACAGATTTGTTTACAAAATTTAATATGGATAATTTGCAGTTACAAGGCGACAGTCTAAATTTGATTAAAACAAAGTCCATCTTATCAGCGTTTCTTGCCAGAGTTAAACTAATGAAGCAAAATATTGGACGGGGCGAATATTCCCAGTTCCCCAATTTGTCACAGACAAACTGCCAGGAAGACGACGTTTCAACCTACGTTCAACATTTAAATGCCCTCTATTCAGATTTTGAAACTAGGTTTGAGGATGTTTTGAATATGGTAGTACCACCGTGGATAATTAACCCATATGGTGACATAGAAGAAACGGATGTCATAATACAAGAGGAACTGACTGAAATAAGTACAAACGAAGAACTTAAGGTTCAGTTTAAGCACGGATATCAGCACTTCTGGCTGCAAAAAAACATACCCGTTACTTATCCCGTATTATGGAATATAGCGAGGAAATTTTTAATTTCCTTTCCATCGTCATACCTAGTGGAAAGGGGGTTCAGCGCTGTTACCAATCTCCTAACGAAAAAAAGAAACAGACTGCACATCATTAGCCGAGGAGATTTAAGATTAAACCTTACAAAATTGACGCCAAATGTTGATAATTTATTATTAAAGCATCAGGTTCATCCTTCCCGCTAAAAACATTTAATTATTGCTTAGTTTATTTTATGTTTATTTTATGTTACGTTTATTTTATATAACAGATAAAAAATTTTATTTTGAGTAGTTTTAATTTAAATTCAATTAATAAATGTATAAAACTTAACATGTGTTTTTACTTTTAAGTTTTTAACACTAAACTTCACTACAGTTAGAGATTTACAAAAAATCAATATCAGGTAAGTAGGGGGTCTACCAAAAACCGAAAAACATGGCAAGGGGTCTCCGACACAAAAAAGTTTGGGAACCTCTGCTTTAAACTATATCTTATAGCAGATTAAAGTGCTATGTTGGCGACTTTAATAAATGATTACTTACATATTCTAGAAAATGGAGTAAAATAAAAGTGGTAAGGTCAAATTTTCGCTGTAAAATCGTGCTATAATCAAAAGCAAAAACAAAAGTGGAAATTAACAAGTGTCCAAATTGACAACACAGCACAATCCACAACTCAAACACTAATACATGTTCAGGCCGGCCTCGATGGTCTAGTGGTTAACTCAAAGTGCGCCTTCTGTCGGATAAGAAGTAAAGTTGTAGGTCCCGTCCCACAAGTTAAAAATCACTACTAGGATTGGAACTACTCCAGATAATCAAAATTTATAGTTTATGGTGTACAATAGGCCAAGCATGACCCGAGTACTAAGAGATGCTTGGAAAACCGCATCCTAGTTCTCTCCCAATCAAAACCAAACAACCAATAGGTGTTCAAAAAGAGAGCAACCCACGGATGACATGAATTAGCAAATGCGAACAAAAAGTAAGGTTAACTGATAAGACTGATAACAGAAACGGCGCCAAAAATAGCAAATGCGGCGTTGGTGGATTTCAAATTTTTTGCGACGTTGCCAACTACTATAATTCAATGCAAAAGTAAGGAATAAATTGCAAGAGTGGAAACCATACACGCAAATGAGCGGAGGGAAGAAAAACAGCCAAAGATCATTAGAGGACTACATTAAAAGAATCAGAGTTGAAGAACAGATAAAAAGGGAAGGACAAGAGGAAGACGCATTCAAAGAAGGGAGATAACTCTAAAAACATCAACTAAGAGGGATATACACCCTCAAACAATAAAAGAAAACAAATACAAGATAGAAATAGATGAAATAAAACAACTATTGTTAGAAATTAAAAATGACCGTAAGATAAATAATGAGGAAATAATGAAGAATAACAAAAGTGCATTGGTTATAGAAGGAACTGAAAAGAAACAACAACGAGATTAAGAAAATGACAGAGATGTTAAGAAACAAAATTACTTGGTACGGGGAAAAAGGTGAACCTGACAAAGAAAATAAAGGATGGAAGGTCTAGAAACAGCGCGTAAAAAGAACAATAGCAAATGCGTCCCAAAAAAAGAAGAATTATTTATTTAAGCTCCCCATTAAGCAGCCGTGGGCTAGAGGTTAGCGCGTTAGACTTCTACCCTGAAGGTCCTGGGTTCAATTTCCAGTACCGGAACATCGGATTTTTAACGGCCGTTCTTCCTCGCAAGGCAATGGCAAATCAGCGACGTATTCTCCCTAGTAAATATTTTATGGAGTAGAAGTGTTTACACTTCCCATGGTTCGGAGGCTACGTTAAATTGCAGGTCAATGCATGCCTGTAGCATTTTAAACGCGCAACACGGGCATAGGACAGAACGTCGCTACGTCTCGTAAGAGATAAAGCACTGGAAGAAGAAGATTAGCACTGCGTGAGAAAAGTGGGGATGGAGATTGTCTGGGCAAGTATACAACCGGACCATCCTCATTTGAACCCGAACCTTTCTAAGCGTCGGTACGGTACAAAAGTTTTTCATACTCGTCACGGACGAAAATGCTGATGAGCGTCGTTTTTACCTACGGATCTTGGAGCGTTTGCGGAGAAGGGTTTTGCGAGTACCCTGTGACATTGCCAAAACGTGGATCACACACACACACACACACATCATTGGCTGTGAGAGAGCTTTTGGCACTGGAAAACATCCCTACCCTTCCTCACTCGCCCTACGGCTCTGACTTGGCACCATGTGACTGTTTTGATACTGAAAATCAACTCACCTGAGAGGTATTGTTGAATGCAGCCAGTCAGCCACGACGAAGACTCCGAACAGCCTCTCACATGAAGCCTTCCAGCACTGCTATGAAGAATGGCAGCATCGCTGTAGCCGTTGTGTTTAATCCCAAGGAATTTACTTTGAAGGTGATCAAGTCAATTGTATGTTTTTTTCATTAAAAGGACTTTTTGGAAATCATTCTCATTACATTTGGGACGTACCTGGTGTAGCTGTTAAAGGATTAAACTCATAGGAGCCAGATACCAAAAAAATCAGTAGAAACGTCTGCAAGAAAAACTACAAACGGACTTCGTAGTCAACACCGCCTACAAACTAGAGAAGCAGAAGGGAAACCCCCAATCCTAGTAGAACTGAACCACTTGGCTCATAAGACAGCGATAATGAAGAAGAAACACAAGTTGAATAGTCCGCCACTCTATAAGTCATTTGACAATGATGGAATGAAAAATCTAAGAGAAAACACGAACTAGGGCAAACGTAGAAAAGAAAACAAATAGGTATAAAACGAAAATAGACTTCCAAAACCCACTAATAGAAGAGAAGACACACGTGCGGGACGGATAACACTTTAAAGTTAAGTACTCTCCAAAAAAAAACAAAAAAAAAGATAATTACAAACACTGGCATTGGATCGGAGACGACACAAGCGAAAACATGGTTAACTAGTTTGGAAACCGAATCGAAAAATCTTAAGGGAAATAACGAGCAGCCCTAGATGAAGACAGTAGCAATGACGGGATATTGAGCACGAAACCACAAAATCGAGGGTAGATGGATGAATAAATGAAGTAACAACAAAAATTAAAGGAATAGCCTCACATCGGGTTGGATGGTGGGCTAACCACCCACCTCGGAAAAAAAACGGTCATGAAGACTCCAAGACCGACTAGCAGTCGCAATCTTAGAGCAGACCCAAGGCTCACCCAGAGCTGTAGTACAATGAACGACGACAATGATATTGTAGAAGAAATACTATTATTACGCTACCACTGCATTCTTGATTGAAGTACAAAATAATATACATTTATACAATTACATGCTGCGAGGAGTTTAATAATTTTATTCTTCAGTAAAATGCAAGTTGTTTGGTCTCATCAGAAGATCAGGCCGCTTGGGCAACCAATAAGTGGTGGTTGGCAGATGGGAGGCGAACGTCATGCGACACCTCTATGGTTCCTTTTTTTTATCAGCTTTGTTATGAAACTCTTGACACTATACTAACCCTCAAGTCGGGAGACGGTATATTTTTCGATCCAAGAAATCTTCCCATGCGGGAAAGGCATGGAAGTAGGGGTAGCGAGGCTTCAGGTGAGTACCTGCGAGATATTGGGGTTGTGGTAAATTCTAATATACCACGTCACAGATTATACATCATTTTTGTGATTAGTGAAACCAATCAGAATGTAACAGCCCTTGGAGCAACCCCCTACAAAATTTCCATTTTTTCTTATGTTAGTAAATTGCTTCCTACTTAATCATAATTTTATGCGATGTTACTCAATTGCGTATTGTTCTGTTTAAATAAGTCTATATTAAAATAAAGACCGATAGAATTTGTTGATTACTTTAGGAAGAAATAGGGAGGGAACGTGGTATGAAAAATATACTATCTCCCGGATATTGTGACAATTCTTCGGCCTCCCGACTTAAAGATTAAGGTTAAGGTAATAATTAAAGCACAAGTAAAACAAAGAGTAAGTGCCTAAATCTACTATCGCAGATGGATACGCGCCGCACAATATAAAATTTTTTGCCAAAACCGCGCGGGTCGCACTACATGTCCTAAAGGGCTGCATGCGGCCCGCGGATCATGGGTTACCATCACCTGGTCTATAAAATACAAATAAAAATTGCCACGGCGTGTAAAAAAATGTAAGTTTACATTACCGCCAGTTTTACAAGTGCTATTTTTCCATATTTCGAATAAAGCTATAATTTGTCTCAGTGCTAGTGGGACACTATATAACAAACTTACCCAAATTGTCGTAAATTCATTGTCAATGCAGTATTTTGAAGCATATCCAAGGCAGTTACACAATAAGTGTAACTATCTCTACCTACTTTCACGGCAGGCCCATTCCGCTTTTGCTCCAAACATTCCAGCAGCAGCATCCCATTTTCAATAAAACCTTTCACATCGCCTTCAACAAAATTAATAATATAAACTTAACAATTAAATATAAATAAACAAAATATAGTAACCTTTTCTTTTGCAATCATCCTTACGTGCTCCATACATGTACTCAAATACAAAATGGTGAGGTCTGAAGATGGTTTTATATAATTCAATAGAGCGATTTACATCGTCTATATTACGCAGCTGCTCAACTAAAATGCCAACAACGAAATAATTGTTTAATAGAAATAACGTGTTTTGTGAATATTAATCAAACAATATTGAGTAGGTACGTACATCTTACTAGGAGTTCTGAAGAGAAATTAACCTTCAGGAAGACATCTGCAGGCAATCTAAATTTATAATTACAATCCAAACAAACATACTGTTGGTGGGAGAAAACACCGACGATCAACAAGGGGGGAATATTTGGCGGCGTAGTGGGACCTTTGCATTTTGGACACAGATACGAGTTATAAGCTTCCTGAAACAAATAATTGGCTACAGAATTAGTATGTACTTATTTAAAAAATAGTAATAATTCCAATTGTTACCGCTTTTGGATCCGTGCATAATGAACAATTACACTTAAAAAAGAACCGCTCCTGTATTATATTTTGTCGCTCACTCTTTTCTATTGTACTAAAGGGCACTCCAGCTAATGGATAGGAGATGTCTTCATCAATTTGTATATTTTTTATAGCCTTCACCACCACAGTATCGCCCACGAAACTGTAATTGAATAGCTAAATTAATTTGTTATATTAAATTTTGGTAAGCATTAATTTTAGGGGGGCAATTGATAATTTTTTTAAATTTAAATTCTCAGGCAACCAATATAGACCCCACTTTGTGCCTATTTGGTAAAAGGGTTGCCTTTTATATTTCGGGATTGGGCAACCCTAGTGCTTACATCTGGCAACTGACGTCTTTATCGTAAATTTTGACATTTTTGACGGTATACGTACTCAGAACGTTTTGACGTAAGAGCGCTATTTGTGTTGTTTACAGTAACTTGAAAAATTATCGGGCAAAAATTGGAATTAAATCGTAAACATTTTCGTGCGATTATTTTTTACAACTTTCGACGTGGAGTAACTCAACAACAGTGCATCGTAGAACTTAATTCGATTTTTGGCGATGAAGCACCATCAAGGACCAGTGTTTATGGATGGTTTACCGAATTCAATTGTGGCCGTAGTTCGCTCAACGACGAATTTCGTGAAGGTCGTCTAAAATTGGTTGTTGTTCCGAAAAACATTGATGCTGTGCGTGAACTGATACTGCAAGATCGTCATGTGACTTATCGTGAGAATGAGGTATCCTTGGACATTAGTGGGACATGCGTACATTCAATATTGCATGAACATTTGGCTGTAAAAAAGATTTGTTCGCGTTGGATCGCTCAAAAACAAGCTCGTGTCAATTGGTCGCAAGAAATGCTCACAAAATTTGATCGCAGTGCTTCTAAACATGTGTATGACATCGTGACAGGTGACGCATCGTGGGTCTACGCGTATGAGCCCGAAAGTAAGCAGCAATCGCCCCTATGGGTCTTCCAGGGCGAGCCAAACCCAACAAAACTCGTTCATGCTCGAAGCACTTCGAAGCAAATGGTTTTTTCGGAAAAACTGGACATGCCTCAACCGTACCATTGGTGCAACGTAGAACGATCAATTCTGAATGGTACAAAACCATTTGTTTGCCACAAGTCTTCAGAGAAATAAGGAAAACCAACCACCATCGGCTCGAACAAGTGACTTTTTAAGCACTCAAAGCGTCGATTTGGCACCCAATGATTTCTTTTTATTCCAACAAATCAAAAATAAATTGCGTCAACGTTTTTCGACACCTGAAGAAGCGGTTGATGCGTTCAAAATGCATGTTACGGAGATACCTCAATCGGAGTGGAAAAAGTGCTTTGAAAATTGCTTTACACGCATGCAAAAGTGTATCGATTTTCATGGGGAATATTTTGAAAAACAATAAAGCCATTTTCTATGATAAATATTTGTTTTTGATCTCTAATCCCGAAATATGAAAGGCACCCCTCGTAGTACCTATTTCCCGTTTGTTGATGTTTATAGTAAACTATCATTAATGTATGATGTCCACGTGGGTGAGTGTTTTCTGGGTATTATGATCATGTATTTGGAATAATTTGTGGTTATGGCCTTGTGGTAAGAATTTCTTCTCTTTAATTGGGTGTCATAGCATCGAATTTTTACCTTCAGCCACTTCTTGAAAATAAATCAATCAAACAACACTAATCACGTATTCAACGCAAACGGGATACCAACTTAAATACATATTACTATAACCTACAAACTCTGAACTTGTATTTTACTCTCTCTTATGCGCGATATTTAAACCTACATAAGAGAGACAACAAATAAGGGTTACGTGTCAAAGGACTATGACGTGTCACATCCCAGCGCAGGTATATTTTTATAATTATACTATAAATTAAATAATTATTTTATTACATACATCCATTTGGGAGTTAACGGCCAAACAAAATGTCTACATTTTCGTTTCTTTCTGCTTTATTTTTTAATTTTTACAATAGCAAGTTAATGTTTGAAAATTATATGCTTACAGTTCTCAATTAGATATATCAGTGATACCCAAACTGTGCGTCGCGGCTGTCTTACACGGCCGCCGCGAAAATATTCCAATATTAGACATCTTTTACAACAGTATCGGAATTCAGAAAACGAATAAAAATCCATTGACTTATGTTCGCGATCCGTTGTGACACAAAACTATACAGTTTCTGTATAGTATAGTAATATTCAGTTTATGTAATTGTGTAATAATTATTTTATTGATATCTTAATTTTGTGTTTATAGATACTGTGCTATAATAACTTTGTAATCTACATCAAAGCCACACTTCTATTGAGTTTGTGATTGTTGTGTGGCCGCGTGACACGCGTGAGTATGCAAGTCGAATTTCCATTCGTTGTGTCGCGGTTCGCCTTATGAGCTGTCCGATACAAGACGTAAACATAACGCGTTATCAGTGTGATTATTGCCACTTCATCTGAATTAAAGTCATATTTTAATTGCCGCTCTGTAGCCGATTACTATATTGTTATTTCCCGAATACAGTTTTGTGAACCTTTTGTTGTTATCATGGAGAATTGCCGATTAATATTTTCTCTATGCGCTTGACCTGGAAATTTCTTGCCCTTGGAGTCCTACGTGTTAAATTGTTCTAGAATTATTGCACCATATTTCTCAATATGATGAAATCTTCCAGCTTTTGGGTGTTCGCGTGTCGTCCTTTCTTCAGTTGATTTTCCACCTTCCCGGTCACTCGATACCATCTCGGGGACTGTTGATAAATTAAGGGAAATAGTGGACGCTAGGCCTTGGGAGTGTACTGACATGCTTTCTTTTTGAGATAGTGGGTTGTGTAGCAGCTCTTCTGCTAATTGAATTATCGTTTCGATTTTCCCTTAGGCAAAAGAATCTGCGACTTGTGTCGGATTAAAAAATATTAGCAGACTGTCAGTTTTTTGCAAAGACAATTCAGTGGAATTGTTCTTTCGACTTGTGTCGGAATAAAGCTTCCAACCCCGTATCCGTCGTCTCTGCAGTTACCAGTGACCACCCCGTACAGCGGCGGAGAGTTGGGCGTCTGAAGCTCCCGTTTTCCCCGTCGTTAACTAAAGTTTCGGCCCGTGGCGTTGTCTCCATTCGATCCTGTCTGCAGGGGCGTGCCAGCGATTTTTTCCTGCTGCCGAAAGATTTCAGACACACCCTAGTTGTGCCTCCCTCTACTCCCTACCGAACAAAACTAAGGCAGGAAAAATTGTTAATTGTGTCGTGAAAGCTTATTTCGAGTTTCATTCGCCAGTTTCAGGTGCTCAACCTTTTTTTTATGCAACCAAATGTCACCTTCAGTCCCCAATTGTCATTTTCTTATTTCTGTTAACTGTAAAGAGTAATGATAAATTGTATTTTTTTTGTAAACTCACACGCCACTGGCTGCGTAGATTCGTTTTATGAAATTAAATGCCGTAAGCTAGGGACGGCGAGCCTCGGTTTGAACGTTCAATTACCCTTGTATTATTTAACCATAAATATTACCATTTTCAATGTAATCGTTATATTTTTTGTATTATGTGTCAGTAATTTGAAAGAAAGGAGGAGAATTATATTTGTCTTGAAATTTACCAAATCTTTTACTTTTGTGTATTTTTTTATCTTTGTGTGCATGAACTTTGCAAGCTTGATATATAGGAGGCACAATAAAGGTGAGTCCGATTCCCGTAAGCTGCTGGATTCTCGGCCTTCCACGAGAACTGGTAATCTGCTGTGATTTGGGAGATGGCACCTAACAAAATTTGAAAAACTCTCAAAGTTGGGTGGTAATTTTAAAGAATACAAGAAAATTCAACAAAACAGAAATATTTTAATACAAATTTACTAGAACACGCAAAATTACAAGGAAAACTCGAGAAAATACAAAAACATTCCAAAACAAATATTCAAAACCGTAAGATATTCAAATAAATTCAGAAAATTCTACACAAAGCTACGACAAAATTCGCGAAAGCAAACGGGAATCGTACACAACTTCCGAAGGAAAAAAATTTACACACAAATCCTTCAAATAAACGGAAACCTTGCCTTTGTATTTCCAATTTCATTACCTTCGGTTAAGAGTTAATTAGTTAATTGATTTTGTGTCACTGATTTGTATTATTGGGGTCTATTTGAGGAGATATTTAGATATTAAGTACAGTTGTAGTATTAAATTTATTGGGGAAACAATTTTACGTACACCACATATAGGGTGCTTCGATAGTTGGGATTATATTGCGTTTTCAAGGTTTATACCGCATGAAATTTTTCTTTCCTAGGTCGCTTGATGTTTACGCATTATTCTGATCCACGGATGCCTCCTACGACGATTAGTGCGCTGAAAATTAAAAATTATCTTGTTCTGGTGAGCGCAATAATTTTCCTCAAATTGTTCGAGTTTAAATTAAATTAAATTCTTTTATTTTGGTTACGTGAACGTAAAGTTGAGACTTCTCTGTACAATTTTGTACCGAAGAATTGTAGGTGTGGGGTTGCTTTATATTATTAATTAAATGATGTTTTGGTTGCAACTTGTCTTTTTCTTTTACGTCGAAATATCTAAAGCTAAGTCTACCTAGGGACAGGTAGGGGACATAAAAGTAGGTGATTATCTATCTTGGGGTCCGACTTCTCATTTTCCACCTCGGACGATGTTAGTAAATTATAAGTTTATGGCTCTTATAAATTAATTGTTTGAAACCAACCCCTTCTTCGATTGGGTTCCCGGGACTCTAACGTCTGTCAAACATTGTTAATTTCCTACCTAAGCAGAGGCGTAGTTGCGAGGTTGATTTTGCACCTCAACCAATATTAACGTAAAGATAAAAAGAGGTTAATGGCGTGACAATTTTCTTAATATTGTTCAAAGGCTAACATACTTTCAAAAAACACAGGAAAACAAAAAATTCAAAGAATGTTGTTTAATGACTATAACCTCTAAAAAACCATGGATATAATCTAATATGTAAATCAACATTTTGCAAAAGTGCCACTTTTAAACTTTTGTGTTATATCTTACAACAAGCAAAAGTTCCTATAAGAAAAGGAAGTTAGTTATTGGAAACACCCTGTATTTATAAACTCTATTTAAATTAAAGGACATTAACAATTATCGTATCAAATCCATTCAGTTACTTACTAGTGTCCCGTATTTGGAAGACAAGAATGGCTCATCATGGTCATGGAAGGGCAAATGGCATTACCAATTGATATTTCATTAGGCACAAAATATTCATTGTCGTAATCCCAAACAGGAACAATATGACAATGTGTCTGGCCACAATGACGTACTATTAAACCACCGACGAATGCCATTAGCTGTTTGACACTCTTTTTGGAGTAATTTGGCAATTCTTTCATCTTCTGGAAGAAGTTCGTCTTTAACTTCAAATACTTCACTAGCAGAGCTGCAGCCTATAACAAATTATAGTTACAGCTTACATCCAAGTCACTACAAAAAATTTCAGATATTAATTAACATTAACATTAGAAAGTATTTCAACAATAAAAAAATACTTAGTAACTTATGGATTTAAAATCTGGTTCCACCTTTTTTCGAATTTTCAATCGGCCGCCCTTTCCGCGTCCGAATTTCGATTTTGGCGAGAGGGGCGTCGGAATGTCCGCCATCGACTTAAGTATCGACGTAAATTAGACCCCCTAATATTTTCGCCGCTTTTTCGAGTTCGACCTATTGCGGAGGGCAGGTAAAAGGTCGAAAAATCGTAAAAAAATTGAAGGGTAAGTAAATTCGTTGATGTCCAGGGGTCTCATAGTGGGATAGATTGCATAAAATATAATAAATTATATTTTGTGGGAATCGACATTGGTTTTATTATATTTTATTGAAGGGTAAGGTTGCGATTTTTTCAACTCCGAAAAACCAATCCAGGAAAACGATAGTGCGGCGCGGGCTTTTCGGCAATTATACAGTTTTGGCCGTCAAAATCTCCAAACCGATATCAATGAAACTCAAACTTTTTTGCTTTCGGCTATAGCTCGGGCCGTAGCTGGGATATTGAAACGCACCTTGGGGCTTTCGACGAAGCGAAGGACCCGCCGTAACGTTAAGCCGATGCAGACACTTTTAACAAAAAAATCCTTTTCCGGAAACCGATTTTTTCGTTTTCCAACGAACCGGCTCAAACTCAAGGGGACCGCGACCTGGCGAAAGAGCGTCCGGATTGGCCTGCAAGTTTGCAAACGGCAGCCGTGGAAGCGAGGGGGCGCACTCTTCGATTTTGACAGCTAATAACCGTAACTCAAGTGATCGGGACGAATCTTTTTTTACCGGCTAGCCAAGCTGCATCGTTAACGACACCCGTGAGCTTGAAAAAAGTGTCGAATTGGCCGTTTTTAGGGACGCGTCGGTGTGTGGTTTGCGAGGTTCAATAGAGCTATGTTAACTCCATAATTTAGGTCAGGAGCATCACTGTCGTCTTCAGGTCGCAAAAACCCGAAGCATCGGGGTCAAGAGACGATGGTGCTCAAAATTTGGGGGTCCAGAAAGCGGAAGATAACGGTACATCCGGATATCTCGTTTCCCGCCAGAGGCCGTTTCCGGTTCGAAAAGCATACACGATTTTTGCATTTAGCGGAAAACCTGAAAGTTACCGAACCTTGTATTTTCCAAAAGAGACGAGCTAGAGAAATGCGGCTTGCGCCATCGCGAAAACTACCCGATAACAAAGAACCGTTCCGATCGGATTAAATGATCCGCCGTAAACGGGCGGGAAAATTATTACTTTGAGCGCCGTAACTCTGTAACCGAGCGACATGCGGGAACGGGGTTTTCGCTGTTACGTAGAGCGTTGCGAATAATACGGCGCTACGTGTATGGCAGCCCGGTTCGAAACCTTTTCAGTGGACATAACTTCAAAAACCCGATTTTTGAAGGGTTGCGATTAATTGTTATGGCAGCGGGATCGGTCCGGTTTTGCAGGTGCGCCGACGCCTACGGGGTACAACATATTTTAGAACCGACCGTATCCGGCCGGCAGTTTACGAACGCCACCATCCAACAAAATAATTCTAAATTTTCAGGGGTACACAATTACCAACATTACGGCTGCGGCGCTGAAACGGCCGGCTAATTTTACTTAAGTAAAACATAGGTGAATATCTTCCGATCTAAACACATCAAGCCCGACGAGGATATTTTCACTAACTGGTCGGTGGAGAATTTTCAAAGTCAATATTGTATTTATGCGCTTTTCCAGCAGGTTGCCATTATTAGGCGGTTTCCTGGTTAATACAGTTACTTCCAAAGTGCTTAGCGTAGAGCTGAGCTTAGGAAGGGACGAAATCGCGCCTGATGAGCTTCCGGCTCGTGATCGTCGAAGTCGGATGCATTAAAACCACCTACACCCCAAAGTTGCCTGCTCTCCTTAAAGCGCACAAAAATGTTAGCACCCTTTCTTTCGGCACTCGCTCTTATAAAATACAATTGCAAAGCCTTCCAACCGTCCTTTCTACCACCCCTTTCCTTTTTCCAAACTTTTCCTTTTCTCCTACTCATTTCTTCATACCTTTTCTCGCCTTTTTTCTTCTTCTATCTTCTTCCCCCCTTCCTAACCCATATGGACCCCAATCTCTCGTCCCTGAACGACTTTCCGATCCCCCTCCACTCTTTCCTCTTCAGCTCTCCTTGCCCTTCCTCCCTTTTCTTTTTTCTTTCCCGGCTTTCCTCCCGCCCTTCGCCTATCGTTTCACTATAGCGGTTTCTACGGAATGCTACGAAGAGTCCCCCCCTTCGTCACCATCACCATCAATATCCCCATGTCGCGCGCAACCGGTAAGGAATTAAAAGAAACTAATCGGGTTGTTAGAAGACATACCAAGTCAATATTTATACAACTGCAAAAAAAATTTTTTTTTCTACTTTATTAGCAATCAGAAATACATTGTATTCTATAGGCTAATGTGTTGTATTACGAGCTAAAATACTCTAAATATGGTGTTTACAGACCCCAGTCCAATAAAGGGGTCTTCAGGCACCTCGTAGGTTTGCTGGCCAGGTCTCCTTTAATATTCTTCCCATAGGCACTTCAAGTAGTGGTTGGAGTAGAGGATTCGTATGGTTTACGATTCTGTTGTGATGCTTTATACTGCTAGCTAGTACAACATCCTTGACATATGGTACTCTTAGATCTTCGTGTAACGTTTGATTAGTCCCGTACCATGGTGCATTGGCCAACATTCGAAGTATTTTGGACTGACATCTTTGTATTATATCTACACTGGATTTACTAGCACAACCCCACAGTTCTATGCCATACCTCCACATCTGTGCGATGATAGTCCTATATACGAGAAGTTTATTTTCCAGCGACAACCTGGAGTGTTTGCCTAGCAACCAATATAATTCTTAGGTTTTGAGGTCTATTTGCTTTCTCCTCTTGATTATGTGGTCTCTCCAAGTAAGTCTTGAGTCCAAGTGGAATCCTAGATACTTCGCACAGGAAGCTCTTGGTATTTCCGTGTTGTTTACGTATATCTGTAGGCATTGCTCATGTCTCAATGTAAAGGTGACGTGCTGAGATTTGTTTTCGTTGATTATAATCTTTCATTGATGGAGCCAGTTTTGAAACTGATCTCGGTGATCTTGTAATGTTTGAGAGGCTCTATTGGGATTCTTGTGTGCGGCAAGAATAACAGTACCGTCAGCAAAGATTCCAGTGACAGTATTTCCGCTAGTTAGAATGTCGGCAGTATAAAGTACGTACAGGACCGGCCCCAACACGCTCCCTTGTGGGACCCCTGATTTTATTGGGTAGTTTTGAGACACCTCTCCATTTATTTTGGTTCTAAATTCTCTATCACTAAGGTAGGATTTTAGCAAACAGAAGTACTTGGGAGGGAGGAACTCTTTGATATTATAGAGCAACCCATCATGCCAGACCTTATCAAAGGGCTGGCTAACGTCTAAAAAGACTACAGTGCAATATTCTTTTTGTTCAAATGCCTGACATATTTCTTGAGTTATGCGGTGAGTTTTCTGCGTCGTTGAGTGGAGTGGTCTAAATCCAAATTGATGGTAAGGAACCCAATGTATGTGTGTCTGAGATAATTCGCGATAGTAAATGTCTTTCGAGTACCTTTGATATAATAGGTAAGAGATTTATAGAGCGGTATGATGAGACTATCCTCGGATTTTTTCCTGGCTTTGGAATCATTAAAATTTCAGCAGTTTTCATCCGTTTGCGCCAGTAACTAAGTCGAAGGATTGCGTTGTAAATGTAGATGAGTGCTAGTATTCCTTTTCTAGGTAGTTCACATAACAATTTTGCTGTGGCCCCATCTATGCCTGGGGCTTTCTTGGTGGCGGCTAATTTCTTTGTGAACTTCTTTTGGTGTAAAAACTTTGATTGAAGATACATTATGGGGAATATTAGAAATTTGCGTGCGTAGGTACTCTTGATTTAATTCTTGGTCATTGGGTGTAAAAACTTCAGCAAGATACTCGACAAAAAGACTCGCTTTATTTTTATCACTTTTAGCCCATTCAACAATAGGGAGAGCAGGGTTACGTGTCGGAGGAATCCGGGATTTGGGTTTGCTTTTGGATTTGATTGGCTTCCAAATGGAATTGTCATAACTATTCAGTATGACAAGAAAGTCATTAAAGTAGCTCTCTCGGAAATTTCTGATTTTGGTTTTTAGGTGGTTACTTATGCGATTTAGTGTATTTTTATCTATGGGAGATTTAGTACAATGCCAGCGTGCTCGGGCCCGTCTTTTTACCGCAATAAGTTTTTTAATTTCTATTGGTACCTTATTGATTTCTTTTTGGGCTTCTATTTTGGTTAGCTGCCTGTTTGAGTATGTCAATTAGCCTTCCTAATACGTCATCTACTTCTTTGGGGCGTTTGAGACTAATATTTAGCTTAACCTTTTCTTTCACTTTTTTACGATATTCTTCCCAATTGCTGTAGGTACCTACTTGTGTATTCTAGGCGCAATATTTCCATACCTACACTACGGATATACTAATCGTTGCGATTACTGGAGAGTGGTCTGAGGATAAATCATAGCTGGGTATAACATTAAGTATGAAGATGAAATTCCCTTGGTGATAAAAAAGTGAAGGAGATCGGGTATTTTATCGTGATCAGAGGGCCATAGGTTGGAGTGCCGGTCGAAATAAAGGAGTAGTTTTGGTTTTGGATCAAAAGTGTTCAAAAAAGAACTTAACATTTTTATGGAGTACCCTACAAGAGACGCAATACTTTTTATGGAGGGCTAGCTTTTCGAAGTGTAAGAACAAACTTACAAGTTTGTGAGTGGTAACTTACAGAGTAAAATTTCTATTGCTCTAGTTACATCATATCTAGGCTCAGTAGCATAAGTATTAATGGTCATAATACTCACCTGGTTTTACAGCAGTGGTTCCCGAAGTGTGAATTGCGATATACTGTCGGGGGAGTCGCGGGAGGATTTCCAAAATAGAACAATATGACTTTTTAATACATTTATTTCCACCTTTCACAAAGTATACAATAATAAATCAAACTTAAAATATTAAAATTGTTAATAAATCGAAGAACCTAGACATAAATAACTGTAAACATAACAAGTTGCATAGTGAAAATATTAATGCTATGTATGACCCTGTTTTTTAGAAGCTCGTTTTACAAGTCTAGGATCTAGGACACACATAATAATATCACTTTGAAGTTCGAGGCGATTCTTACTTTTGTTTTGATGACAGTCATAGACGAGAAACTTAATTCAAATAAATATAATATAGCAAATGGCACCAAACTCTTCATAGCTTCGTCCGCAAGATCGGGGTATTTTTGCACTCTTTTGGTCCAAAATTGATACACGATCTGGGAAGAGAAGTCTAGTTTCAACATTCCATCGCACATTTCAATAAGTTTTTCATGTTTGTCGAAATTTCAGCTTGTTCTACGGAATTGTATAAAAGCGGATTCAATATCCATCTGTGATTGTCATATCAATTCATTCCAGTGCGTTCAAGAACTCACGGAAGACTTAGTTAAGGATGATAATATGATAAATTCTGAGCAGGTGTTTGCAGATACTCAAGTTAGTTTGCACAATTTAAAACAACGGCTCATTGACTATTTCCCCAAAGAAATTCGAAACAGTTATGCGAATATCGCGGCCTTGCACACTGCTATTTCGAGTGTTTAAGTGCTCGAAAGTATCAGCAAGAAAAGCCAATCTAAGAAGCCAAAGGGAATTGGAAAATAGGTTCTCATATTCCAGTTTCGCATCTTACAAGTACGTCAAAAGTACTTTCCGCTGGAAAACTCTTTTCAAAACCCAACCCCTCTAAACCTGTCTTACAGCATGTGATGCTGCAATGCTACTTCCTTGATGGAATTTACCACTTTAATGACATTTTCCAAAACACAATCTATTTAAGAAGCTAAAGATGTTGATGCAAGAGCCTCTCGAACTAAAAAAAAACAGTATAACCATGTAGCGTTTGGTATTATCTCTTTTAATCTGATAATAAGACCAGATAGGTGTCCTGTAATAGCCTTGACGCCATTGGTGCGTATAGCAAAGTATTTTCCCCAATCAATCTTGTACTAATAAACATTTTCCGGTGTACAACATACAACATCTTCTGCAATACCATGACCAGTATTGTATCTTACAAATGCTATAAAGTGGGTGCAGTTAGAAATATTCGTGGATTCGTCCATCGGTAATGAGAAGTACGTGCACTTCTTAATATTTTCGACAACTTGTTTTCGAATATATTCAGCAATGCCGTTTATTTCTCTTTGGATAGTATTATTAGAGACAGGTATTGCCTTTAGCTCGTCAGCCTCTTTTTGACCAACCATTATTTGTACCATTTCAACAGCTGCTGGTAAAATCAGATCTTCGGCAGTGTATGTGGCTTACTGGTTTCTGCAATGCGAAATGCAACTGGATAACTTGATAGTAGTGGTTTCTGATTTAAAGTGGCTTCGTCCTTGTGGAAGGAGTTTAGCTTTCTTTCAAAGAATTTCGCAGGTCTTTCTTTTTTGTCTGGATTTTTGGTATTTAAATGTCGAAATAGCTTTGATGGCTTCATATTTTCTTTTGATACCACTTCTTGACAAAGCACGCACTGGGGTTTCTGGGAAATAACAGTAAAACCATATTTGAGATATTCATCGCTGTAGAATCTATTTTCCTTTGTACTCTTGTCACTGCTAGACGCAGAAGGTTCTAATAACCGCTTTAAAAATGTGTCGATCTTTAACAAAACGAGTGTAGCTCGTACTTAACGTTAAATATTTGCTACCGACTAATTGCACTCAACACACAGTCAGTAGTACAGCACATAATTTTGAAAGAATGACTAATCACATCGCGGTCCGCTGCTTATATAAAGTAAAATGTATTTTTCAGATTATTCCAGTGCCATCTAGCTCCCTCTCGAATACGGTGGACATTTCCAGAAACACGGAGTACAAACAAATAAATTGCGCTACCTGGTAATAGATGGCTTCAGTTGGCCGTTTAGCCGCCAATTCTGAATGAAGGTGAATACTGCAAATGGCATGCGAACTGGTCGATAGTCCCGATTTAAAATCCACATGAATATGTTGTTTAATAACAACCCCTCCATTCGAACCTATTTTCCTAAAGGGGTTAGCTTTTGGAGATCTAAGAGCAAACTTAAGATTTCCGACTTGTAATTTACAAAGTAAAATTGTTTCCATACCTCAGCAAGTGGGTAGTCACAGTACTGGTTACATAGTGTCGATATTTTTCATATTGCATCTTTATTTATCTTTATTAAAAACCTAAAAAATCGGTGCCACAATGTTTAAAAAAATTGTTATTAGAACATTTACTATTTATTGTAATCTATTGTAATACATATATCAAACTGATTTCTAAAAACCCTTAATTTTGTTCATGGATGTAAAATTATCTCCATAATTGCAGTTTAATATAAATTTCAAGAGAAGTGTCTACAATTACAGTTTTCTGTCGTTTTTCATTCTTCAATATTGAATTGTTACATTCAAAGAATAACAATCATTTGGTTAGCATAACTTACATGCCACTGTACTAGTTTAGTGGCAAAGGCGCTTGACTTCAGAGTTATTTTACCAAAGTCCCTCGGGTTCGAATCCTGGGAACTGAACTTTCCGAGAGTGT
Source organism: Limonius californicus (assembly GCA_014611495.1). Taxonomy (NCBI): domain Eukaryota; kingdom Metazoa; phylum Arthropoda; class Insecta; order Coleoptera; family Elateridae; genus Limonius; species Limonius californicus. Next base: position 9,623 of record JABXWE010016567.1, on the reverse strand, counting down.
TTTGTGGGTTTTTATTTGTAGTTGGGGCATGGGGTTTTTCAAGGGTGGGACATAAAAAAAATATGCCGAGTTAGGATACACTGGGTGGGATGGGAATCATATTTTTAAAAAATCTAGCAAATGTCACAAAAAGTCAAAAAAATTAGAATTTTTTTAATTAGAATAAAATCAATTGTACCTATTAATAAACTTTGTTGTTTAATATTTTTTGTGTAACTGCTACAACTTTAACGAAAGATTTCGTTTCCTCTTTAATCATTGATAGTATTACGACATCATTAAATTAATGTAAAACATGAATACTTACCGCTACATACAGCAGTAATTGCTTCTTGTCAATCTTATCAATGTTAGCAGGTAAATTATGAACATATGGATAATTATTGTCCTTATCACCATATTTGTTCACCCCATCTTGGAAATTTATAGGTTCCGTAGGAAACCCATTTTGGAGGGTTTTAAGAATAACACGAAAAGCCAAATATCCACAGCATGTACAGAAATTTGCCTGCACTGCCAAACACTCCCATTGATGGAACTCAGTCCAAGCCAAATCGCGGCAATTCTCATTACAATATAGATGCTCTACGCAGGTTTTACATCTACAAATATAATCAAAAATAAACACATTATCTACACTAAGCGGCATTATTATATCTTACAAAGTAACTTAATTAAATACAAATCTCTTTGCTTTAACTAATTGTTTAATTGTTAATGAAACTTAAAGTTTACTTACGGAACACAGCTTGTTAACTTTAGCAAACAATACTGACAATGTTTATCAGCGTCAGTTGTACTTGGAATATTATTTGGAGCAAATGCATATGCTTTTTCTACAAACAGTACCTCCCCAACAGTAATTTCTTTGTTTGCTACTACGTAACACCCTCGTTTTTTGCTGTATCTGCAAAACAAGCATTACATATTTTGTTTACATTTAATGAACTTCCTCAGGTATTTTATATTTAACATTGAAATACTCACTCTAGCCTTATTGAATCAGAAGCATTTAGAAACATCGCATTTGTTTCTAACACTGGCAACACCTCGAAATGTTTTTCAGCAACATATTTCTGACATGCAGTTTCAGTTATTAGGTTTTTTATTATTCCCTTGTACATCTCAGAGACTACAAAAAATATTGCAACATATAATAGAAGACATACACACAATGCAGCAAAACATCACATGTATGAAAGTAAAAGGGTTGACCAAAAAATGAAGAAAAACCTTTAAAAAAAATGTATCTACTGGAGAAAATTAAGCTAATTTCTGTAAATGATATGAGGAAGAAAAACGAAGGAATACTTTGCAGCAGTATAGAGAGAAGAGAAAAAGAAATAAGAATTGGAGAGACATGGATAATAGAGTATTTTTAAATTAGAATTCCTGGAGCAACATTACAGACAGATTTCCAGGAAAATAACAATTATCAATTCATAAATTAGGTATATAAAAAATGGTTAATCATTGTAAAAATCAAAATTTGTAATAGCATACTCAGCGACATGGAAATCGCAACACCAAGAAGGGGTAGGAATTTTTTGACCACACTTGGCAGAAACGTTTAACTACTAAAAGGTAGCAATTGATTAAAATTTTAAAGATAAAAAACTAAATACAAACATAATACTAATGGGTTGCCCCCCCTATTGGTTACACACTCCTCCACTCTTCGTGGCATCGATTCTAGCAGATGGTCGATTTCCTCTTGAGGTATTGTGTCCCAAGCAACCTGTAATTCCTGCTGTAGAGCTTGCAGCGTTTGCGGAGGATGCAGCATGTTCCTCAGTCTTCTCCCCATAATGCTCCAAACATGCTCGATGGGCGAAAGATCGGAAGATCGGGGTGGCCATGGCAAGAGATTGACATTATCCTCTGCAAATCGGTCCATAGAACGTCTTGCAAAATGGGGACGGGTATTATCCAGCTGGAAAAACGGGTCTTCCAACTGCTGAAGAAATGGAAGAATACCATACCATAATCCCCACAGTTTGGTGCACATTGCTCGCAACAGAAAATTCTACATTGCGACGTTTCCCACGTGTTCGTCTGACCCTCATACTTCATCATGCATCCCCAAACAGAATCGGCATTCATCACTGAACACCACCCTATGCCACTCTAGGTTCCAGTGCAGTCACAACCTACACCGCTCCAAACGTTGCTATCGGTGTTGAGCCGTTAGTGGTAACGCAAGATGTGGCCAATAGGATTGCTAGCCGAAAGCTCTGATTCTGCGGTAAACCATTCAAAGGCTTACAGGACGATCAGCTAACCATTGATCGGCAATTGATCTGTTACTGGAGAATCTGTCTCTTGTTGCCGTAAGTCGAAGATGGCGGTCCTGCACCTCATTTGTTCTTCTTCGGCCTCCGGTTCCTCTTCTGCGACGTTCCTGACCCTCCCTAGTCCATGCCTGATAGCAGTGCATGACGGTGGATTGGTTCCGGTTAAGGCGATTTGCAATTTCTCGGAACGAAAAACCACCTTCGCGCAAACCAACAATACGACCTCTGCCGAATTCACTTAATTGGCGGTAATTTCGACATTGGCGCACTCTAAGCATGATCAGACCCACAAAACAAATGATCAAAAGCGAAAACAATAAAGAACTGAACAAAATCTCGCAAATCAATACACCTGATAAAATTGTTAGAAAAAACTGAAAGAACTGTCAGATAAGCCATTTTCACTTGATCCATATGAATGAAATTTTAATCAATTGCTACCTTTTAGTAGTTAAATGTTTCTGCCAAGTTTGGTCAAATAATTCCTACCCCTTCTTGGTGTTGCGATTTCCATGTCACTGAGTATATTTAGTATTTGTATTTATTTCCTTACCATATACTCTTCCATTATACATAATTTTTTTTATGAATGTCGTGATATAGAATAAAATGGAAAATCATAAAATCATTGAAAAACATACAAAAAGTAAAGGATTTGTTCCAAGAAATACTGGAGGACAAAATGGTAACTGGAACAACTACAAACTGTACCTTTAAAAGGGTCAAGTAGGATTAGCTGATATACAGAAGAAACAGGGGGAACTTGAAAAGACAGGATAAAGTTGGTATTTGAAACCAAAACAGTGCTGAATATGACAAAATAAAAGTAAAAGGTGGGACAATGTAATTAATTAGGGCCATGCAGCCAAGAAGAAAAATGGAAGAAACGGATTAAAAGATACACAAGCAATGCACTCCAGCTCAACTAAATTGCAGTCATACATTTGTAGCTTAGGATTAAACAAGAAAACATTTAAATAATTACATTTGCTGAATTCAGATGACAAGCCATCAATGAAATTCAGTGCATCGATGAGAGTTTTCCGCATTTCAACAGCGTCGTCCATTTTCTGAAAGCATTTCGCCTTACGGATATAAACTTTTGGGTGTAGATGGTCAGGATAACGGGCTTGCAAACATAAATTAATATCTTCAATGCAGCTCTGTAAAATCAATTATAATTGCAATGTAACATGTAATTAAACAGCAGATTAACATTACTAACGAGCAATCAAAAAGTTTTACACACAATGGTTGGCTGTGAGTGCTACACGACATGTTGTAACTTTTATGTTACGTAAAAAAAGTAAACTTAACCTCAAAGCGTATGTCGTGGTAATAAATACTTTTTTTTACTACTAACATGAGAAAACTTTATTGTTTACCTCATTTGTGTAATGAGAAGTAGTTCATTATTAACCTAGGTAAATAATAATAATTCATTATTTACCTAGGTTAATAAAGATAATGAAAATTATCAAAAAATATGAAAATCATTTAAAATAATAATTGATTGTACAGTTATTACAAGTCATGTGCACTGCTGCATTTCCACTACTAATAGAATTACCATTATTTAATGTAGAAAAATTTACTTCAGTATTATTAATATTTTCGATAATTTGTGAATTTTAGAATAATGACGTTCATTGGAACCCATTAGTTTCAATTGTTTTATTCGTTGCCTTGATAACCGAGCCCCAGGCTACTTAATATTTCGATATGTTTGAATAATAGGGGAAATGGCTAATTTTAAAATAAAAATAAGATCTTTTGGTGTTAGTTCGGCTATTAGTAGTAAAAAAATACTATATATACTTCGGTTGAGAAGGCAATTATTTACCTCGAAAATTATATCCTGAGGCGCGTAGCGGTAAATAATAGCTCACTTCTCAACCTAGGTATATAATATACTATTTTAGCCAACAACAAACAACAACCAGTTTAAACAGATTTTGGCAGGTGAATTAATTATTTCAATTTGATAGGTTAAATTGGCATTTATTTATAGTTCAATCTCAGATATGCAAAAATTTTTTTAGCTCTCCCTAATTTGATCTTCTTGCTCATACGTTACAAGAAAATACTATTATATTTACTATAAGCATAGACTTGTGACGCCACTCTTGAAGAATAAACAGAAACATAACCTTACTATACGCTTGCTATGACAAAATTATTTAGGTCCGATCTTGTATTAGTTTGGATTTACATATTGGCGATACATGAACAACTAATAGAAGAACATAACGAAGCCTGAAGCTCTTGTTTTCGTATTAGTCGTTTGTGTGTAGCTAAATGTGTGTTTCCCACTCTCAGGATTTGATGCAGTTGTGGTAGCATAGTTACACATTGAATCTGTATGTAAAAGAGGTTATGTTTCAGACGCCTTTAAAATCCTGCCACAAATACCTACGATTGTGGCACAACAATCGGTCAGTGAAGTTTGTGTGTCGCTAGATTTGTGTTTCCCACTCTCAGGGTTTGATGCAATTGTGGTAGCGTAGTTACACATTGAATCTGTATGTAAAAGAGGTTATGTTTCAGACGCCTTTAAAATCCTGCCACAAATACCTACGACTGTGGTGTTAAAGAATGATATCTAAAAATATTATTCAGTCAGTACATGCTGCGCCATCTACTGACATTTGCAGTAACTCTAACTATGATGTATGTTTTTGTTCCAACGATAATAAAATGGAGTCAGTCTCTTACGAACTGACAGATACGAAACATCGTGTTTACTTTTCCGTCGTTCCCTCCTAAAATTTTAACAGGTTATGGGCCCAGGGCGTTGTTCGCAGAAAAGTATATTCACGCGTATATAGTTTCGTAGTTACCGTAAAGAATAGACTCAATTTTTTCTACCCCGTAAATGTGAATCGGAAGTGTGCTTTGTCGCTTTGTGTATGTCGTGTGTTTTGGCGCCGCGTCGCGTGTGAGTTTTGTGATGGCGTCTAACAACTATCTTGCCAGTGTTCCTAAATTGCAAGGCCGCGGAAATTATGAGGAATGGTCGTTTGCCATGGAAAATTTCCTTGTACTGGAAGGCTTAAGTAAATGCATCGATGGAACGGAAAGTGATAGTGTACAAGTATCGAAAGCCAAAGCAAAAATTGTGTTGTCTCTCGATCCTTCCCTGTATGTCCATGTGAAGGAAGCTACAACAGCCAAGGAAGTTTGGGACACGCTTAAAAACTTATACGAAAATAAGGGATTTACAAGAAAAATTTCTCTTCTCCGTCACTTGATTTCATTAAGGTTGGAAAATTGCTCGTCAATGGCAGAGTATGTCAACCAAGTCATCGAAAGTTCCCAGAAACTTGGTCGAACAGGACTCAAACTTGACTCGTCATTGGTCGGAAGTTTGCTTTTGGCGGGACTACCGGATCGATTTGCTCCAATGGTGATGGCCCTGGAGCATAGCGGAATCGATATTACCACCGACAACATTAAAACAAAGCTGTTGGATATGCAGCTAGATGGCGGCAGTAGTTCGACAGGAGGTGCGTTCGCCGGTAAAGATGGCGGCAGTAGTTCGACAGGAGGTGCGTTCGCCGGTAAATTTGAAAATCAGAAACGTCAAAGTCAAAACAAGAAAAACAAGTATGACAGCCGAAACAAAAACAAAGGTGACTTAATTTGTTTTAAATGCAAACAGCCAGGTCATTATATGTCAAAGTGTCCACAATTAAATCAAAATAAAGGCAATGATAAGCAAATAAAAGGTGCTTTTAACGTGGTTTTTCTCAGTGCTAATTTCAGCGACAACGATTGGTATTTAGATTCAGGGGCGAGTGTTCACTTAACTTGCAGGCAGGATTGGCTATTAAATCAAAGAGAACCTCTTATAAAGGACATTATGGTTGCAAATAATAGCAAGATCGCAGTGCATTCGAGTGGCGAGGTTGATATGCTTACAAAAGTTGGTAGAGAAAACTTTGAAGTAGTAATCCAAGATGCTCAGTATGTTCCTGAATTGGCTACAAATTTATTGTCGGTAAGTGAGCTTTTGAGAAAGGGAAATTACGTCGAGTTTGATAGCAAATGTTGCAAGATTTTTAATACTGACAGTTTTAGTAGCCAAAGCTTTTTTAAATGATGGTGTGTATAAGATAGATTCTACCAAAAGATGTCTATTGGCTGGTCAAGCCATTGCTACTGGTGAAATGTGGCACAGAAGGCTAGGTCATATAAATTCCAATTATTTAAATAAAATGCGAGATGGTCTAGTGGATGGCATTAATTATAATGGTCAGTTAAAAATCAACCTACAAAATTGTGAAGTCTGCTGTGAAGGAAAGCAAGCCCGGCAACCGTTTGGACACTCAAGTACTAGGGCAACTGGATTACTTGATGTAATACACACGGATCTAGCAGGACCCATGGAGACAGCTTCCATCGGAGGTTCAAAGTACTATGTGGAGTTTCAAGATGATTTCAGTCGCATGTCCTTTGTATACTTTGTCAAGACAAAAGCCGAGACCTTCGAAAAATTCAAAGACTTTCAGGGATTGGTTGAGAAACAGGTTGAAAAAAAAATCAAAGTGCTACGCTCGGATAATGGGGGTGAGTACATTAGTGCAGAGTTTGAAAGCTATTTAAGAAAACAGGGTATAATTCATCAAACATCTAACCCATATACTCCTGAACAAAATGGACGTTCGGAGAGATTGAATAGATCTTTAGTAGAGAAAGCTAGGTGTTTACTGTACGAGGCAGGTTTAGAAAAACGCTTCTGGGCTGAAGCAGTAAATACAGCTTGCTACTTGAGAAACAGGTCTGCAGTAGCTAATATTCCAAAAACACCCTACGAAATGTTTTTTAAACAAAAACCAGATTTAAGTCATGTACGAATCTTCGGCAGTACAGCAATGACTCACATTCCAAAGGAAAGACGAAGAAAGTGGGATAAAAAATCTGAGAAGTTAATCTTAGTTGGTTTTTCCGAAACTACAAAGGGTTATAGACTTTACGATACAAGAAAAGACCAGATATCTACAAGTAGAGATGTACATATTATAGAAAAAGAAAGAACCAGTGATAATGTAAATTTATATGTAGAAGAAGATACACCGGGGAATGATTCTAACGAAGATCAAAAATTGGACTCGACAAACGAAGATTTAAACTCAGAACCTTGTTCGGATGAGCTAGTATTCTCTGAAGATGAGCTCAATGATGAAACCTATGTCCCTGACGATGATGCGGAAAGTGTCATTCTTCCTGAAAACGTGAGAAGATCTCAAAGAGAAAAGAAACCAAAGAACTTTGAAGACTTCGTGTCGTATTTTACATCAGGAGAGAAAGTCAATACTGAAGAAAATCCAGTTTCAGTGGGAGACCCAAGTTCAGTGGAAGAAGCTCTTGCAGGGCCAAACCGAAATAAGTGGATAAGTGCCATGACAGAAGAAATGAAAAGTTTTAGTGAAAATCATGCATGGGACCTAGTGGACCTACCAACAGGTCAGTCACCAGTGAAGTGCAAGTGGGTTTTTAAGAAAAAGTGTTGTAGTAATGGTAGCTTAACTTATAGGGCTAGATTAGTTGCTAAGGGTTTTAGCCAGAGGCCAGGCATAGATTTCGATGAAACTTTTTCCCCGGTCGTTAAACATTCAACGTTAAGATTACTTTTGGCATTGTCTGTCCAACTTAAATTAAATGTTTATCATTTGGACGTTGTCACAGCTTTTTTGAATGGGAAACTAGAGGAAACTGTGTTCATGGAAATACCGAAGGGTTTTGATGCTGCGGAGAGTAGCAACAGAAATAAAGTTCTGAAACTGAATAGTGCAATCTATGGTTTAAAACAGTCCTCCCGAGTCTGGTATAAAAAAGTTGAAAACGTGTTAGTCAGTTTAGATTATAAAAAGAGTGATCATGAGCCTTGCATTTTTATTAAGCGGAAGAACAGTTTCATAACTATAATTGCCTTATATGTAGACGATTTTTTCATCTTTTCTAACTCTGAGCAGGAATCAGTTTTCTTAAAGCAGCAGTTAGCTACAAGATTTAAAATAAAGGATTTGGGCGAACTTAATCAATGTTTGGGTATGAGAGTTAGAATAGACAAAGTATGTAAAACAGTATATAAATCATGTATTGAAAAGGTTTAACATGAGTGATTGTAAGCCTGTAGGCACACCCATGGATAAAAATGTGTGTTTTGACGAGACAGATACAAATGTTTGTAGAAAGGATCTACCTTATCAACAGTTGTTAGGTAGTTTAATGTATATATCGGTATTAACAAGACCAGACATTAGTTTTGCTGTGAATTTTCTTAGCCAGTTTAACAATTGTTATACAGAATCACATTGGAAATGCGCTAAGAGAATTCTAAGATATCTAAAAGGTACGAAATCTTTGTGTTTGCAATATGTAAATAGTGATTCAGATCTAATGGGTTTTGTTGATTCTGATTTTGCAAGCAATACTTGTGACAGGAGGTCGTATACTGGCTTTGTTTTTAAATTGGCAGCTGGGGCTGTTTCATGGGAATGTAAGAAACAAGCTACTGTAGCTTTGAGCAGTACAGAAGCCGAGTATATGGCTGTCACCGAAGCTTCAAAAGAAGCTATTCATTTTAGAAATCTATTATCAGATTTGTTGGGTACTTTGAACTGCATTACTATTTACAACGACAATCAAAGTGCTCAAAAGTTGGCTATGAACCCTGTATGTCACAAAAGGTCCAAGCACATAGACGTGCGCTACCATTTTATCCGGGAAGCTATTTCAAATAAATTGGTCAATCTTAAGTATTTGCCCACAGATGAAATGCTGGCGGATGTGTTAACTAAAGCACTTTGCTTGCCAAAGCATTCAAAATTTATTAGTGAATTAGGTTTGGAAGAAAATATTATTTAGATAAGTGGGAGTGTTAAAGAATGATATCTAAAAATATTATTCAGTCAGTACATGCTGCGCCATCTACTGACATTTGCAGTAACTCTAACTATGATGTATGTTTTTGTTCCAACGATAATAAAATGGAGTCAGTCTCTTACGAACTGACAGATACGAAACATCGTGTGTACTTTTTCCGTCGTTCCCCTGGTATCCTAAATTTTAACATGTGGCACAACAATCGTACAGTGATCTTTGTGTGTCGCTAGATTTGTGTTTCCCACTCTCAGGATTTTATGTAGTTGTGGTAGCATAATAACACATTGAATCTGTATGTAAAAGAGGTTATGTTTCAGACGCCTTTAAAATCCTGCCACAAATACCTACGATTGTGGCACAACAATCGGTCAGTGAGGTTTGTGTGTCGTTAGATTTGTGTTTCCCACTCTCGGGGTTTGATGCAATTGTGGTAGCGTAGTT
>JABXWE010016565.1:0-15299 GCA_014611495.1 Limonius californicus | reverse complement strand
GTATAATTAAAATCGAGCCTCGTCATAGTAGCAACGATACTCCTCAGTGTACAAACTGCCAGCGCATAGGACATACTAAAAATTACTGCCACCTTCCAGCTAGATGTGTCAAGTGCACCGGACTGCATCATTACTCAAAATGCACAAAAACACGCGCACAAAAACCACAGTGTATCAACTGTAATGGCGATCACCCAGCCAATTACAGAGGCTGTCCCTACTATATGACAGCAAATAAGAAGACTACAACCAGACCACGTACTATAGAACAAAACTCTAAACTGTACAAGTACGCAACTCCAGGCACCACTTATGCACATACAACATCAGAACAAACCTCAACTAATAACCCACAGCCATCTCCCTCTCATCTTCCACAATCGTCCTTTATTGAAATTTTTCAAGCCATCTGGAACATGCTAACACCATTCCACGAACAAATTAAGGCATTCATTTTCTCCCTTATCCCTTCTCTCCTCAATGGATAACGTCCCATCCAAACTAATATCACAACTCATCATCTGTAACTACAATGCTGATGGAATAGTCAAACAAAGAGCATTAATAATTGCCTTCTTAGCTAGGCATAACGTAGATATACTAATTGTCTCCGAAACACACCTAGCAAAAGACGAACAATTCAAAATACCTCGATACAATATTTACCGAAAGGATCGTATAACAAACTTTGCGGCAGGAGGTGTCGCTATATTAATAAAACACTCACTGTCTGCCACCTCGTACGAATTAGAAGGCATCACTAATCTAGAAGCAGTAGCCATTAAATTGGAAACTAAAAATAACCAACACGTAATTATTGCAGCAGTATACAAACAACCAAATCAGAGGCTACTTGAAGCTGATATAGCAGCGTTATTCCAAAGCAATACCCCTACATTAGCCATTGGCGATTATAACTCGAAAAACACCCTATGGGGCTGCACCAGCAATAATCCTAGTGGAATCAAGTTAAACACCTATCTCTCCAATCATGCCATTCAACTTTCAGCTCCTACAGAACCAACTCATTATCCCTACCGAAGGGATCATCGCCCTGATATACTCGACATCTGCTTAATTAAGGATTTCTCCCTTCCATTATCACAAACTGTATTAATGGAGTTAGACTCAGACCACCTTCCAACTATAATAACGTTTCAAGACAGTCCGATACTGAAACACAATTTCCCCAGACTAATCAAGGGATATATTGACTGGAAACTGTTCCAAGAATTGATAAGTGAAACAACTACCTGTCCCGCCTCCATAAAATCAGCAGAAGAAATCGACGCACATATCACAGAACTCAACTCAGCAATAACTAACGCCGTAACGCAAGCAACTACTACTCCGTTTAGGCGCAAAGTAATCAATGACAAAGATACCCCCGCGCATATCACGGCTCTCATTAAGATTAAAAATAGGCTTAGACGCATCTGGGCTAGAACAAGAGATCCTCTTAAGGCACAATTCAATCGCGCCACGCGTGAGGTTAAATCTGCTCTAGACAGTTACAGATTCAACAAGTACAAACAGTACATCTCGGAACTGCAACCCAGAGACGCCACAATGTGGCAAGCTACAAAAAGGATACTCAAGCAGCAGGCTCAAATTTCTACCATTAAAATCAATGACCAAGCATACACCACAGACTCAGAAAAGTGCGATATCTTCTCTACTCACTTGGAACACACTTTTTCCACACATATATCAGACACTAATGAAGAGTTTGCAAATGAAATAATAACGGAGATAGCCACTAACTTCCCATCTGACCCAGGATTAATAGTATCTACAACTCCGGAAGAAATACAGTCATACATCGACAAGCTACCTATGAAAAAATCGCCTGGACACGACTTAATCCCTAACGTAGCTATTAAAAACTTTCCTAGAAAACTGATCACGTTTTTGACCATTTTATTCAACGCCTGTTTACGATTAGGGTACTTTCCAACCACGTGGAAGCACGCTCACGTTTTACTTTTTCCAAAGCCTGGAAAAAATCACAAAGACCCAGCTAACTATCGGCCAATAAGTCTGCTGCCGACGCTATCAAAATTGTTTGAAAAAGTGATTCTCGACCGCCTCTGCTCATTTCTCGACCGCAAGGAAACTCTACCACCTTTTCAGTACGGATTCCGTAAAAAGTATTCGACCGTCCACCAGCTATCTCGAATATCAGAACTGATTGAAAAGGGCTTTGAAAACAAACAGCATACTGTAGCGATATTTCTCGATGTAGCCCAAGCGTTTGACCGAGTGTGGACCAATGGACTACTATATAAAATGCTCAAGATTACTACACCTACTTATCTGTTATGCATAATTAAATCGTTCCTATCCGACCGTTCTTTTGCAGTGCGAATTAACTCAACACTCTCCAAAAATAAGAATATAACCGCTGGAGTGCCCCAGGGCTCAATATTAGGTCCTACGTTGTTTAATATATTTGTTCACGACCTGCCAGTGCCTAATAACTCGACTGTAGCTATGTATGCAGACGACACAGTGTTACTTTCCCAGAACATGGATATATTAACAGCCGTTCAGCAACTGCAAGAGAGCTCCACAGCTCTTATTAATTGGTTCAACATATGGTGCATTACTCTCAATACAACTAAATGTGAAACAAAGATCTTCACCTTACGACGACCGGCATTACCACCTAACATAACTGTAAATAATCAGCAAATTGAATGGAACCCCACAGATAGCGCTGTTAAGTACTTAGGAGTATATCTCGATAAAAAACTCAATTGGGCTCTTCATATCAACAAAAAATTAAATCAGGCATACACAAGATTAGCAATGCTCTATCCCGTACTTAACAAAAAGTCTACCCTGAAACAAGAAGTTGGTATACTGATATACGAGTCCATTTTGAGACCAATAATTCTCTACGCTTGCCAAGTTTGGGGATCAACATCCAACACACACCTCACAAAACTACAAACATTTCGGAACAAAGTTATCAGGATAATTTTTAACGCACCGTGGTTCACTCGCAACTCTCAACTTCATCGCGAAGCAGGCATATCCACAGTCCATGAAACAATAAAAAACCATACTAAAAAATATTTTAATAACATCTCTGAGTGCTTGAGCGCAACAAATTATAACACCGGAGCAAGGCACATACACACTAGATTAAAACGAAAACTTCCTCAAGACATTTACTTAACATCATCAAGTGAAAGTGACTAAGTGCCCTAGTTAATCTATTGTAATATTAGAGAGGTGTTTAGCCAGTAGTTCCTATGTAATTATAACTATTTAATGTACAACCAAACAGTCATGTATAGCGACCTCCGCTGATCTGACTTAAATTTATAATAAAAAAAAAAATGTACCCAGCTACATAAGATAAAATTTGTTTTTCGAGCATGATGTTGCTGAAAAACATCTTTCGTTATATAAAATATTTCATCCGATGTAGGTACCTTTAGAAGCCACTTGATTCTAAAAATAAAACTAATGTAAATTCAAAAAATTGTTATTTAGCTTTTTTGTACACGCTTGCTTTTGTCTTACAATGATGCATACCTCGTTGCACAAGTTGCATGTGTAAACGCAAGCCTCTTTGTTGAGGAAGGGGAATATCTATTATGTGTTCGATGACAATCCAGCTTTTAGGTGGATTTTCGTTCTATTTATTCTACTTATACAAAAATTGAAAGTGAACGCGCATAAATGTGCACATAGCTATTAATTATCTTCGGAACCGAACATTCGGGCGCGGTCGTTTGAGCGCCGCCGTTACGGCGCGAGGACATTAGGGCGCGGACCGTTAAGGCGCGTGGACACTAGGGCGCGGACCGCTGGGGCGCGACAACTGTGTTATATTTGTCAGACTAAAAGTTAGTCATTAATCCTTTATTTGACAAAGTATCAAGAATACATTTAATAACATATAACAAGTTAACTTATAACTAAAAGTAGCGTCCTGAAAATCATGCAAAAAAAAAATTTTTTTTTTCAAATTATTTCAAAAAACTACATGTTGCCTGGAGGCAACATTGCGAACATAAGATGATCAAAATTATTAACACTGGAATATTTTATTTGTTATGAAATGATACAAAACAGTTATGTTTAGGTACAAAGCATAGCACCAAATTGCATTTTTGACAATGCACTGTGGAATAACCATTTTTGCAATGTCGACAGCGTCCTTTTTCTCTATAGTGGCCAGTGCCCACTTTCATCATATCTTACGTCTTGCACTGGTATAGGAATAACAGCTTTCGTCTTTGCCGGAACCATATCTGTAACAGATGGTCTACCATTTTTGGTTTTATTTTGTGCTAGAAGATTTTCTGCAATCATGGTACGGAACACTTTTAGTCTTGGCATATTATTTCTACTTTCTCTTCTATACAGCAACCATGCGTTTACGACAGCAAGATCTATCATGTATCCAAAAATTCTAAGATACCATCTTCTGGATTTTAGTGGGGTTCTATAAAGCTCTATCAACATACCCGCTAAATCGACACCACCCATGTGTTTGTTGTAATGCTCAACGATTTTAGGGCAATTTACGTTTCCCTTCCTCTTCTCGGTTGCATTCCATCTCCTCGCAAAACCCAGTGGTTCCACTCCTACAAAAGAGCTTGCCAAAGTGACAACTTTGTTATCCACCCATTTTATAACCATAACTTGACTAGCTTCATCATAACGAAAATCGTAGCTTCCCCTTCCTCTTTTCTGTAACTCACGATCATCTTCAAATGGGAAATTTTTTATTCTATTTTTTCGCAAAGTACCAAGTGAGTCAATGTTCTTTACCTTCTTCAGCTAGACAATAAGGTCGAACGAACAAAAAAAGTTATCAAAGAAGATTTTTGCTTGTATAGTTGAAGGTATAGTTTTGCAAAGAAGAATAACCACTTGACCACCAACACCGAATTTTTGTTCTTCTTCGTTCAAGTCAGTAGCCATTCCTTTGCCAGTGTATGGTAAAAAATCATATACTACTCCCGATACGCCACAACGTACAAATATCTTGTAGCCCCATTTATGGGGTTTATTTTGTATATATTGGCGTAAATTTCCTGCTCTCGTACCTTTGTACTGAACCATCATTTCGTCAATGGAATGGTGAGATTCTTCACCTAGTTGTCTGCATTGGTGGCGAATACTATTTAGTACTGGGCGAATTTTACAGAGTCGATCGGTAGATCCTTCATTTGCTTGATTGTCTGCGAAGTGTACAAAGTGTCGTAGTTTTTGAAACCTTTTAAGGCTCATTATATCGGCAATTCTAACGTAGCAATAGCGCTGACTCCAATAATCCGTATAAGATGGAAATTCTATTACCCCCATAAAAATTAACATTCCTATAAATTGTTCTATCTCTTTAGTATTTGTATTTATAGAGGTTCCAGTAGACTGTAGTGAATAGATGTTGGTTTGTTCGGATATCATAGTAATAAGTTATTATAAATATTTTGTTATTTTGTAAATTGTTATTTAGTTTATATAATTCTATTATTTTGCTTCGTTGTGCGTCCATGTCTGAATATGGAAACCATCAAAGTTTTAACACAGGTTTTTTTTTGAATATTAGAAAACTATCTTTATTGCTTAAAATTGTATAAGTTTTCGAAAACTATTAACAAATATAAGCACTGTTTATAAAGAGTGCTTTTAACAAAAAAAGATACGGCACGTGACAAATTATTAGAGAAAAACAGTAACAATTAAAAAAAAAGAAAAACAAAAACTACCTTTTAATGCCTCGCAAAGTTTTAATGAAGAAAAGCTTGCTTTTCTTTTGCCCTTCTCGTAATTTTCCATATGTAGAATACCCGTTGGCCACGTCTGCGTTTAGTATCTTCTTCATGCAAGCATATATTGATTCCTTATAATCAGTGCCACCAACTAAGCACAAGATATCTATCTGAAATGTAATTTTTGTTAATTAATAGAAAAAAAGTTAGAGTAAAAACGTATACCAATAATGTGTATGCTTCTTCTGAGTTACTTGTTGTTGATTCCAGTTTCTCCAAATCAGTAGTTGTACTTGCAGGAATCATGTTCATGATTTCGCTGGTGATTCCTCTGTTGGCGTCAAAGCCTGCATCTATACTACTACTTCTGTTATTCAAAATTATACGATTTTCTAAATTGTGAACCTGCTTTTTCAAATCTTTCACTTCGTATACTAATCCAGATATAACTTTTACCAAATATTTTTCAGATTCTGAAAACAAAACGTATGAATACACATTGTAAAATGATTAAAAGTAAACAGGCAAAACCAACATACTACTTACCACTTAATAAAGGAATTGATTGTTCGCTATCGACTGACCCTGATGCCTGTGGTGTATTATCCATGATTGCCGTTGTAGTACTATGACCTAAAATAAAAAGAAATATTATTACACTATGAGCTATATTTTGCCTCCTTTTCAAAATTTAAGTATTCAAAGAACAAATTATTATCTGTGTTTAACAAAGAAATTTGGTAATCTTGCACTGTCAACATACAGTTAATTCTAGATTTTCCAAATCTAACATGGATTGGTTATTTAAAATTTGTGTAGTTCGACTGAGCACAGATCCCACATCTAAATATAAAAAAAAAACTTATAATTAATTATTTTCACACATTCTTCTGATTAGCAATTACCACTTAAAGGTGTAAATTCTGGACGCTGTCGTTTCCACCTGTTTGCGTTTATCTCATCATCACTTGATTCGCCGATCGCTTCTAAATAACCAAAAGATCTTTTGCTCAACTGAGAATACGACGACCCACTGTCCGATACTGCACCATCAATTATGCTTTCTATGTCACTTTGTTTTTCGCCCCTGGGGAAGCATATTTTTCAGCGTCTGCCCACGACGAAGGTACATAATTGACAGCTTTCTGGGTTGTCCAGAAAATAACATCCCAACTTTTCTTCATGGCAACTACACACATGATCAAAATTATTGCATATCGCATTTGCAGGCAATGAACCATGTTTTTTCATTAATTTATCCCATAAATGAATAGGTTGGGTATTTAAAAGTTTATTACAACAAGATATCCAAAATATAAAACAAAAGACACGAATGTTTACTAAGCAACTAAAATTGACAAAGCAATCAACTTAGTAAATAAGTTAATTTTGTGAATTTTTGCGCTGCATAATTAACATAATGGTACGAAACACGATTACATACTTCAACAGAGTGAGAATAGTGACCCTCTTGCAGAATGGGCTGACACAAAGAGAAGTTGCGGAAACTGTAGAAGTATCACAGAGTGATGTCTCCAGAATTTTTAGAAAATTCAGGGAGACTGATGACGTTAAAGATAGGCCAGGAAAGGGTAGAAAGAAAGTCACTACGCCTAGACAAGACCGCCAATTAACTCTAATAGCTCGAAGAAATTGCACATTGTCATGTAGTGCTCTGCAACGAGAATTCCGAAGAATGGAAGGAATAAATATTTCCAGGCGCACAATCCACAGGCGTCTGAAATCCAACAATTTGCATCTTCGTAGGCCTCTCTATGTGCCTAGATTGACTCGTCAACACAGAACCACTCGTTTGCGTTGGGCCCAAGAAATGACAGCAAGGGCACCAAATTGGAATATGGTAATGTTTTCTGATGAAACCAGAATTGGCTTGCTAAGTGATTCAAAACGTATACGAGTTTGGAGAGGTCCAGGAAGGCAAGCACGCTTGTCCACAGCCCAGTCTCGTCTTCCATTCCAAGGTGGTAGCGTAATGTTTTGGGCCGGTATAATGCGCGGTGCTCGTACGCCACTGGTGGCCATTCAAGGGACAATGACAGGAAATCTTTACATTAGAGAGATTCTTGCTCCTGTTGTACGTCCATTTCTAGGTAGAGTGGGCGAAGATTTCGTATTTATGGATGACAATGCGACGCCCCATCGTACTCTTGCCGTTGAGCAATATCTTCAAGAACAGGGTATCACAAGGTTGTGGTGGGCAGCAAATTCTCCCGACATGAACCCTATTGAACATGCTTGGGACATGTTAAAAGCCCGTATTAGAAATCGAAATAATCCTCCTTTAACTTTAAGAGAACTGAAAATTGCTGCTCGGGAAGAGTGGGACGCAATTCCTCAAAGAAACATTGACCATCTCATTGAAAGTATGGAAAACCGCATAAATGCGTGTCTTCGTGCCCGAGGAGGAAATACCGACTACTAATGTATTAAAATTAGCGTTTATTGTTGTGTTCCTGTTTTTAGTTGAATTTTGTATTAGTCTTTGGAATAAAAACTCTTTAAAAAACCCAATCTATTTAACACAGATGAGCCGTTTTCGATTAATCTAGTCGATACTAATAAAGTCGATTCCGATTACAGCACACAATCTCATTAAAAAGTTTAATTCGTGGCGATTCACAGATATGCAATAATTTTGATCATGTGTGTATATTGAACCAGTTGAAGCGGCTGTTACCTACCTTTATTTTGTAATTGAATCAGTATGCAACCAACTCTTCACATGCCTTAGTTAAACACATTTATATAAAATTATTATACTAATTAACGATCGGAGGCATTCCATATACTGTTTTTTATATACCATATTTTTCCCTTTGTAATAGTATCTCATTTTCTTAGATATAATTGCACATCTAGCAGTATAGTATCAAGATTGCCACTTTTATCCTTAATTTTTGTAATTCGAATTTATTTACCTTATGTATATGTAGGTTTGGTAGGTTTAGACGGCCACAAGAGCTGTAATAAAGTCGCTATATATCGCATCCCAAACTCCAAGCTTTTTTGTCTTGCCATAAGTCGTCTTGGAGATCCCTTTCTTTTTCCGTTTTTCCACTTTGTCTTGGCCTCCCTCCCGGGTCTTCTTCTTCTAGCTGGTGTCCACTTCCAAATAACGCTTAATAACCTCTCCTGTGGTATTCTTCTTAAATGCCCATACCAGGATAGCTGTTTTCTGTCTATTTCGTCTGTTAAAGTTGTCTCTATATTCATTCGTTATCTAATATTTGCAGTTCTCACACGATCCACAGCATTTTCTCCAATGGCTATTTTTGACTTTTTTGAGGTTCTGGTTAATTGTCCATATTTCTGAACCTTATGTGACGCAGCTCTCTACCATTGATTTGAATAGTTTAATCTTAGTTTCTTTCGTAATTTCCTTGCTCCATAATATCGAATTTAGCTGACTTGTTATTGCTCCCCCCTTTCCTATCTTATCCAGGATGTCCCTGTCATCCTTTCCGTCATTTGTTAATTTCACTCCTAAATATTTATATTCTCGAGTATTTTCAATAATACCCATTTCTAACTTCATATTTTCTTCAATTTCCCCAATTGTCATATACTTCATCTTCTCTCTATAAGTAGGTAATTTAAATATGCAAACTTCGACTTCTACATTTATAATCATATTACATTTTTGCATCTTGCTTGCGATTTATTTCTACGACACCTTTAGTGTTTTGATACTTTAACACTAATAAATAGCAACCATTGCGAGGATTTGTAACGCCTAGTTGGCAACAACAATACCACTGACTACCAAGGGCAATAAAAAAAAAACCACCGGTACGTTCCAGGTGTCAAGAGTAAGGGTCGGCCAGCTCAAGTCGAAGAAGGGGGGGTAAAATAAACAGCCTAGGCGCCACCTGTTTTGAAAATTAATCTTAGCCCTCGAGGATGTCACGATGGATAAAACAGGAACCTCGAAAACTCGAGCGGCAGCAACTTCCAAACGTAGTCCATACGGGAAAAGACGCCTAAATAAATTCAAGGCAAATTGCAATAAAAAAAACAAAAGCTTAAATTTCATTCTAACCGAACGATGAAATTTTCGGCGCTAGGGAACCTCTAGGTCAATGGCACAATCAAATTGGGTAAATAAAACCCTAGGAAAATTAATTCTCATACACGCCCTAGCGTTTCTCCAAAGAGGGCATCCAATCCCAAGGAACGGACGGCATACGGATAAATTCCTCTAATAACTACGGTGATAAATTGGGAGATCCACCCTTGCTTACAACAGTTAAATACAACCGGAGTTGCGTGCACTACCACTAGGATTTCCCAACTCACTCCCCGATCCGCGTAGCACGCGTTACAGATTGAAACACATATGCATATGTTAAACTTCAAGTGTGAATTGTTCTATACAAAAAAATTCCAATGTTTCGTTATACTAATTTGCAGCTATGGGAAAGAGTGCGTATTATTTGACTATTACAACATTTATTATAATTCATGAGTAAGTGGAAATATACGTTATAGTGATGTCGCTGCATTTTAAAACCATTGTCGTACCAGCTCTATGAATATGTAGTAGAATGTTTTTAAAAGGCGCGCTAGTAAAATACGCTGTTAACTCGACATATCTAAGGATTTCGGATTATTGTAAAAATTAAAAATACTAGATAGTAATGGCAAAATGTGTTATTTTATGTTAATGTACATAAATAATAAGGGCATTTTTTTATTCATGGAAATTAATTTCCTTGAATACCTAAACTTAAAGTATTGTCCGCAGGAATGTAGTTCCCTTTTTGCGGAATATCTTGGTTCCCCAAGATTTGCACTAATTTTATACTAAATTTAATTTCTTTGGGTGTACGTAGAGTTGGTTACATTATTTACTAACTCACTTTCTGCAAAAGATTGCCGGTACTGCGCCTGAAAATAAGAAGGGGATACTAATATTACACTAAATTCAAAAATACCATACACATTTCATTATCGAAATTTATATGGTTACCACATTCGCGATACTTTTAAACCTAAATACTCAACTATGTTAAATTTCAGATGGCATCATCAGAAGCAGAGGTGGCTTCAATCAGAGGAGAGCTGGAACTGGTGCAGCGTGCTCTAAAGTTGCAGACCCGAAGGTGCCGTCAGTTGGTTGCTGAGTACACGAAGCGGTTGCAGTTGAAAGAACAGCAGTACCAAGCGGAAAAGCGTCTTCGGGACGACCAACTGGCACGAGTTCTTAGAGCTTTGTTGGTATTCGAAGCCCGATTGCGCCAGGAACAGAAGTTCATCAGCCACCAGTTGGAGGAAAAAGACTACACCATCAAGAAACAGCAGACTGACATCCAAAAATTACTATCGAACCATTATTGTAAAAATTGCAATCAGTATTACAATCCTAGTTCAAATTTAGAGAGTCTTGATAGCAGTTCGGAATATGTAGTTACGGACTATCACGATTACCAGAGTTCTAATTTTGAATCGCTGGATAGTAGCAGCGAAACATATGCGAGTATTTCCGAGAAAGACTGCGATTCCAAGAAGCTATTTTTGCATTCCAACCCTTCAATATCTAGTGAAGAAAACATAAAGACCGATACAGATGTAGCGCGAAACACATTTATGAAGAACAAGCATAAGGATTCTTTAGGAAGAAGGGCCAGGAGAATAGTTCATCGCAAAAGCATCGGCAACTACTTTGAGGTCCTCAAAATGAGGACCAACAATAATAGCCCTAGTTCAAACGATGAAAATACTAGCAATGATTACGAGAACTTCGATTCCTTACCGTCCGAAAATTTGAAAAGTAAAATAAGTTCAGTGTCCGAAAGAATAGAACAAATTTTTGCAGAGAACAGGAATAAGTTTGAGGGTAGCAGCGAAGAACAAAGTTCACTAAGTCACAATTCTGACGAAACAAGTTCCAACGCAACGGCTTGCAATACCACAGTAATTATAAATGAGAATTTAGATCACCAGGGTAAAGGAATCCTGACCCCTTCGAAATCGGAAAATATGGAAGAGAAAACCGATCTTCGAGGGACCAAGATCAGCGATACCATTCCAGTTTTCGAGGGGGATGGTGAAACTAATGACAATTGGTATGCAAGTGCGAGTGACC
Organism: Limonius californicus; assembly: GCA_014611495.1. Lineage (NCBI taxonomy): Eukaryota > Metazoa > Arthropoda > Insecta > Coleoptera > Elateridae > Limonius > Limonius californicus. The sequence goes on along the minus strand of JABXWE010016565.1, from coordinate 3,458 downwards.
AAGAAGATGAGGAACAAAGAGATGTTTACCGCAACAACCCGGTTTTGGAATGTATGAATCAGATTCTAATGCAAAATATCAATGACCCGATGAATTCGCCCCCAAAAACTCCAAATATGGAGAAGAAATCCAGCAGAAATAATAAAAGGGTTAAATTTAGTGACGAGGAAGACAACAAGAGTCTGAGAGAGAATAAATCGAATTCGACCGAATCCGAAAGTGACTATTACGAAACGCCCATCCAAAGAACTCCAAACTTTTACGAGACACCACAAAGTATTTATAGTAATGATTACGAACAGATTTTAAGCCAGTGTAATGAATCTTTTCATAAAAGTCCTAAAGAAAGCAGTCCTAAAAGTGAAAATAAGCAAGAAAAGGAAATCAATACGTCGTTAAAGAAGCTTAGCATATCTTCTAACAAGAATTTTGAAAATTTAGATCAAAACATTAATCATTATTATGTTGATATGGATACGAAATCAGAAAAAGACGAAAAAGAATCTAGGATCGTTCGTAAAAGTAAGATCCTTCGTACGCCGCCAGCTTTGCCTCCAAAACCAGCTAATCTAATGTCTAAATATAAAATCCAAAACCTACCCTGTGAATTTTCAAAAGATAAACTTAGCGAGAAAAGTCTTGATTCTGAGCCGGATTATTGTTCGATATCCGAAATAAATTTACCTACAACTGATAAAAATGGTTGTTTTACAAAAATTAATGTAGTGGCTGAAATTAATTCTCCACCAAACCTTGAACCGGTGCCAAAAAGATCAAGTTTGCATATAGAAAAAAATGTTTTGCAGTCACCATCAATGGAGAGAGATTTAGTACAATCATCGCCACCTCAATACAAACCAGTGTCGTTAAGCGAACCCATACCCAGTTTGGCAGTTAAGAAAAGTGTGGAAAAATTAAACAATCAAACTATAAAGCAAACACCCACAAAAATAGATACATCGAAAAAAGCACCTTCGCCGGAAATACCAAAACTACCTCAAGTTACCGAAATCATAATTCCGGACGAAAACGAATCTAAATCGGAAGAATGCATTAGCCACGATAATTACATCAAAAACAACACCCAAATTTTGAAACAGAAAAGTAGTCATGCGGATCGGACACGTCCGATTCAAATGGGATCCACAGTTTCTAGTCTAATAGCAAGCTTTAACAGCAAGCAGCTTTTGTCCGAAATTAAGCAGAAACCAACGGAGAAACATAAACTTGACAAAAGAATGTTCTCCAGTTTTGAAAACTTGCAAAATTTGGAGACGCATTCGTATTCGGAGCAGTCCGAACAAACACCAAACAGCAGTTTTGAGAAATTCGATTTAAGTCAAAACTTCGAGGAATTCAAGCTGGACGACTGCGAGATCGAAGACTACAATGAAAACTTTTCTGATGGCGACACAAACAATCCCCCTCAAGACGCGAAGAAGGTGGAACTCATTAAAAGAGCTGAACACAAAATGTTACCAGGGAATCTTAATTTTACTTCATCAACTCGCGTTGAACTAGTTCGTGCCACAAATGACGTGATGAGTCCGCAGCTCAATATTAATTCATTGCAGCAGCTTAAGAAGAAATTGGAGTTGGAGAAAAATCGGGCGTTTATTAGCAACCAAATAAAGCATGATAAAGCGCCCGGGACCCGCTGCAATGAACCCACCTATGAACACTTTTTAGAGTGCACAGGTTTAAGTTCAAAATCGATTTTAACACCGTCTAGGTTGTTAAGTAATCATAAGAGTATGTTAAAGCCAAAAGATGTTAAGTTACGTTCTAAAGTTAAGTCAAATAATGTCTTCGAGAGACAGGGAAGTACTGTCAAATATTGGTCAGAACCTTACCTTTAACCTTGATTGTGTATGTACAGAGTGGTAAAGATTTCGCTCCTGTGGATAATATATTCTTTATGCAACCCGAATAATCCTTTAACATGGTGCGATAAACAAACTTAACAACGTCGCCCATAAAATAAAATTTCGGAATTTTTAATTAGTTCACAATTTGCGATCCCACAATCTCTAACCCCGGTCTCTATGAGACTTTAATTGCAAACGGTGAGAATAGCTACCAGGATTAAGCTTTTTTTAATTGTGCCGCATATTCGTAAAAGAATTGTAGTTTAAAATTGATAAAATCGTAAAATTATATTTTATTCGTTTTGCAAACTTGTAGTAATTTTACAGTAGACTTTTCATTATCGTTTGAACCACATAAATATACTTTAATGTTATATACAAAAGTTTATGATAAATTTCATTAACTGTACTATATGCTAGTTGTAGAATTAGCTTGTAGCCGCAATTTTATCAACTAGGTTTCTAAATTAAATAACAACAAATATTTCTTGTTTTCAAAGCGAGAAATTGTCTACAGTTGTTTCTACATTTAATAGCACTTATTTTGAAAATGTTGTTATGCAGCAGTACTGTTTAGTTAGAAATATTCAAGAAAATAACAGAAAAAGTATACACGAATAGCTCCACAAATTTTTATAATGCTGCTTATCAAAAATATTGCCTCCATATTACAGCCACAAATTTTTCGTAACATTTGATATTGCCCATTTTGCATTTACTAATACATATATTTTTTTGGTTTATTTAGTATAATAAGAGATATTTTCCTAGGAAGCAAGTCTAAAACACTTTGTATACAGGGTGGAAAAAGTACAGAATATTAATGCTACAGATAAAAAATTATACAAGAGAAAGCAAGAAGAAAGTATTTTCGATTTTTGCAACGTAACTGTGAAAGCTTTATGCATTATTTTTCCTTATTTTTTACACCTTGTATGAACTAATCTTTAATTAAGTCTTGCAGAAATGCTGTTGTTATCTACTTCGTAAGGTGTACTAATTTTGCACGTCCTTGTAAGTCCTCTTGCACATCTTTTCGCTTATTTTTGTGAGGATTTTTAATGAACATATACTTACCTAGTTTCACTATTTATTCAAATTTTAAGTGATTGCAAGCAGTGTAGTTTGTTTAATGTGTTGCATAGTATTAAGGAAGAAAAGTGCTCTAGGGGTACGTATAGGCAACCAAGTATGCACTGTTGGCTATGCAAGGGAATATATCAAACAAATTACGTTATAAATGCCTATTCAGTATAATTGTTGATTCCTGCTGCAATTACACTACAGTATTGTGATAAGTCCTTTTTATCCAATGAGAAAAATAAAAACAAAGAAAATGTTTACTCTTATTTTGAAGTTGATTTTAGAGTACACTAAATCTGATCTTTATTTTACAGCATCAGTTTTAAGATTAAATTGTAGTATTTTTTAGTAATGTTTGGAAGAATTTTATTTGTTTCATATATCCTTCCTATATGAACTAGCTTTTACAACTAATTAGAAATGTATAATCCAGTCAAATGTAAATACATTATGTAGTATGAGTATCTAAATAATACATGTCCTTGTTATTTTTTTTTCTATTTTGGT
>JABXWE010016564.1:0-22691 GCA_014611495.1 Limonius californicus | reverse complement strand
CAATAACATTCTGCTATTAATATTCGAGGTAATGTGTCGCGTTAGGTTTATGGGACGGGGGGGGGGGGCAATACAGTGATGCTGTTATTTAAAAAGGAAAGTCATGCGGATTTTCTCAATAACATTATTCTATGAATATTAGAGTTAATGTGTCGTATTTGGTTCATGGGGGAAGGGGGATTGCAGTGAGGCTATTATTTAAAAAGGAAAGTCATGCGGATTTTCTCAGTAACATTCTTCTATGAATATTAGAGTTAACGTGTCGCATTTGGTTGATGAGGGGGGGATTATAGACTCGTCCCCCCCATTGCAGTTGGGCTAATATTTTAAAAGAAAAGTCATGGTGATTTTCTCAATGACATTCTTCTATGAATGCTAGAGTTAACGTATCGCGTTGGGTTAATTGGGGGGGTATAGATCCATCCCCCATTGCATTTGGGCTAATATTTTAAAATAGAGGTCACGGTGATTTTCTCAGTACATTCTTCTATGAATATTACAGATAATGTGTCGCAATAGGCTGCGAGGTTATATGGTTGTTAATGACCCTCCCCGAATTGCAGTTAGGCTAATATTAAAATAGAACAGTCCTGAGGTCTCAGTAATATTCTTTTGTGAATTATTACATTTAATGTGTCGCATTAGATTACTTACATACGTATATCAGACTCTCTTATCATGCAAGAATTTAGGCATTTTTACAATAAGAATACTCGATAACCTGTACACAGCAAGTTTATCAACTAACGATTAGCATAGTAAAATAACTTACAGCTCCTCTCGCTGGCGTTGAGACAAAACCATTTTCATGATAGAAATTGGGGCTCAACGTCTGATAACCCCTAGTGCATCACCTAAATCAGAGAAAACCAATTAGAACAATAACAGCTGAGAAATGTGTACAATAAAATTGTTCGGTGTAATTATGCAGGTAAAAAACTTACACAGTTCACAATACAAAGACAACTTTCTGTGGAGCTTTCTGCCTGTACTAATAAGGATTAAACGGCCACACGACCTAACCCAATTTAGTCAAATGCAACTAGATTTAGCTTTATGGCACTTTATACTAAATTAGGTTTCCTTTACAACAACGTGTTTACTGTATACAACGTGATACGGCACATAGTTTTCTTACATACACGGATTATTCTTAATGGTACGCAAGGTATAAACTTTAAGTGGAAGTCGTGACATATTCAGGTTTATTTGAATGATACGAATCGTTGAGGAAACGAAAACGGCCAAGAGGTCGCAAAATAGGAAATCGATGTTTTACCTTTCACTTCAAGTTGAATCGGAAATATTACTTATCATATACAGAATGTCTCAAATACAATACTTACAGCATTGGGTACCTATTAGTTACAGATAAACAATTGATTAAGAATCTGATTTTTATGATTACAATTTATTCTAAATATGCATTGACTTCTTCCTTTAATCAATGCTATATCTGTAACTGAGATCCCAAAGGTATCTGCATTTGGTGGCCTCAGGTGCGCCCACTGTGTGTCCTCCATGCATCGACATCACAAAGGTATAGTAAGTACTTGAGACATCATTTATATGATAACAGTATTTCCGATTCAACTGGAAGAGAAACATAACATCAAGTTTATATTTTTTGATATTGCTGCCATTTTTTTTTAAAGGTAAGGAACTTTTTTATAATTATTGATAGGACAGGACAAAATACTTCTGTTTTAAAATGATCAAAATACGATCACTAACTTAAATATTTTAAATGGAACCTTCATTACACATCATTAGGAAGATGATTTTTTTCTTTTTTCAATAACGTATGGGTTTGATAAAAACATTTTATATCTAGTATTACTTGTAAAAACAAATAAATAATCCAACCGGCAAATCAAAACACAATCAATACTACAAATTCCATTGCTAAACACGCTATATCAATAAATAAACTAATTAAACTGAATGACATACCGGGAATCTACAAGAAAAAATTTCAAAGTTGTGTTGTCAAGATATCGATGGCAAATTTTATTTTAAACAAAATGTATCATAATATTTTTGCGCGTTCAACGATGTGTAACAATTTACATAATACATTTCATGGAATTTATTATTGTTTTAATTTATGTCCAAGTTATACATGAGAACAATACAAATAAATAACATTTGTTACGATCCACAGAAGTTGGTATTACTTTTATAAGCTTTGTTGTAGACAACCAACGGAATTTTGATATTCTTTTGGTATGGATTAAATTATTAAAAGTTTCAGTACAGATTGCCTCTTGTTTCATAGCTCAGTCAAACAAAAACACTATTGTTTGACTGAGCGAAACCCAGGATGCGGCTTTCTATGCAACTCTTTACACTCAGCCCATATTTAGCCCAATATACACCGTACTGTGAATTTTGCCTATCTGAGGTAATTCCAAATTTACTTTTCCAGAAGATCCACTTTCAGATGTTTCTCCGCTAGTAAAATCTCACCGACCTCGGCTGGATTCGAACCCGCGTCCCTTTGATTTAAAGGCAAGAGCGCTAACCACTAGACCACCGAGGCTGGCTTAACTGAGTAGTGATTGATTTGAAAGAGCGAGATCTAGGACGCGGTTTTCCAAGCATTTCTATGCACTACGGCCATATTTGGCCTATTGTACACCCTAACTAAGAATTTTGCCTATCTGGGTAGTCACAACTCCAGTAGTGATTTTTAACGTGGCACGGGACCTACGACCTACGGCTTTACTTCTTAGCCGGAAGAAGGCGCATTTCCAGATTTTTTCCCGCTAGAAAAATCTCGCCGACCTTAGCCAGGTTCGATCCTGTGTCCCTTGGATCTAAAGGCAAATGCGCTAACCACTAGACCACCGAGGCCGGCTAACTAGAGTAGTACTCATTTATTTTTAATGAAACCAAAGCACAATAAATTAAAACGATTTTTATTTTATATTTCCGAAGTTTATGAAAATGAGTACGATGTACCATAGATCATATAAATGGTAGAAATCCAATTTTCCAAAAATGTTAAATTTTAATACATATATCTAACATTTAAAACATACATGGTAGGCCAAAAGTGACTGTTGTTTTTAATCGCCCTATAGATTTTTAAACTTCCCGCCTTTTCTATACGTCTGATAGTTAAGGAAGCAGCCGCCAGAGCGCATTGCTATCCTTAAAAAGTTTACTAAAGAAGGAGTGTTTGCTTTAAAAACCTGGTACAAAGGTGGTTTTAGCGCAATAATTAAGGAATGGAAACATTACTTCAACACTGTTCAACAAAGCGTGAATCTAAGCAAACTTTTGACCAACTGGATCTGCAATGAACTGCCACAGCCTAGAAATCCCGATGGTATACTACTTAATTTAAGACACCCTGTATATTCTTCTATTCCTACTTCTACTATTTCACTGTTTCTTCCTTTCATCCGTCATAAACTAGTAGAACCATTAAAATTTTGTTTACAAGAAAACCTACTTTCTAACTAAGAAAGCAATTTTATGTAAACACATAATGTAAGTCACCTAAAACACAGCATTTTAGAAAACATTCCTTACATTTTCGGAATATCTATCAAAATCAATAACAAGATTTATTGTGGATGGAACTGAAGCACAACTTTCACCGACCCACCCTGTAGAATCATTTCGACACACAGGCAAGCAAAAGTAAAAGTAACAAAAATATCTAGTGGAAATCTTCATGGAACATCTACTCCATAGCAAAGTTGTTTATGGTGCAAACTATAATTTCATACAGTCGCAAAACGGATGAGAGAATTATTACAAGAATTACAAAAACATTATGTTAATGTCTGCCAAAAGCTATGAATCATCCATGACTTCAAATTCTGTAGGTCTGCAATTTAAGTAATGAATGCCTAACAAGTTACGCGAGCCAAAATGATCAGAAGAATTGCTTAATAATTCAATTATCTTCCTTATGTGTACGGTCTGGTAAATATAAACAAATTTACGCCATTCATTAGCACACATTGAATTTCGGTATAATTTCCTGGTGAAAATCAATGCACTCAGCTGATTAATCATCTCTAGAGGATATTTAAAAAGACAAAGGAACATCGAAGTTCTAACCAATCAAAAAGCAAAACCGAACCCGGAAGTCATTTTTAAGTGAATTTTGAAAGCCTCCACATAACGTTAAGTGTCTAGAATTGAGTGGTACATCATTGGGATCTCCCAAACGTTAAGGCAACTTGGTTTGATTATGAAAACAACACGTAGAATAATTGTTAGAACCAAAAAATTTTAATTTAACAAATTTCTTTAAATGTGCATAATTTATTTTACGGTTTAGTATAATTTGAATTTTTAAAGACCGATTTGGTTGGCAATTATGGGCTCTGCAACTTTGGCATACCTTACAATTTTTCCTTTTTTTTTTAATTTTCTGAATGCAACACTAACTCACATTTTTATTAATAGAATCCACATCAAAATTTAACACTATTGGAAGACTAATTTTACTGTTTTCAATTAAGAAGCTGCTAATAATTTTAATTTCACAAACACTGAAAATTATTAATCTAGCATGTATCACTTATAGAAACAAATGAATAACGCTATGGTTGCTATGAAACAAAATACAATCTGCATTAAAAGCGTTACAATACTGAAAATCATATTTCTACCTAATTTTGTATACATAAAGTAAATATGATCATGGAAACTTCATTCAGATCAGGTCTAACGACTAATAAATTGGAAGGGTTCGAGCATGGCATTAATTTTTGATCGATATCTCCGGCGCATCAGCTGATTATCTGCTACATAATTCGGTTCCACTGCATAAAGGATGATTAACAAGTTAAAAATAAATCGTGAGCGGATGTCAATGTTCAAGTGTGTCAGAAGAAAACTTGCAACGGAAAAGTCGCAAGAATTAGCAAATACAGGTGAAAATTCAAGGCCAAAACGGGGAATAATTTATTTTAAAATTAGTAAATAACAAAGTGAACCTCGCGCCAATGCCAAATTCCAACGATGTGCACTTAAATAATTACAGGTGTGCACCTGCTACACCCGGTGGGGTTTATCGAGCAATAAAGCGCGGATCAATTAAATTGTTTAATTAATATCATCCTACGATTTAAATTAACGTTAAAAACTTATAAATCGATAATGCGTACAGCCCGTGACGAAAAAGCGTAGACGTCCGAGGAATTACGTACGTCAAGTAAAACGTCAAATGCCAGAGCGATTCGCCCAAACACACACCTTCACTCGGAACTTTCGGCAGAGTGCCTGAAATTTGGGCTGCTGATAACCTCTGGTTCACGTACGAACGTCTAATCTAATAAGTATGCTAAATCCAACCCTGATAAAATCAATACCAGCCATTTTGCTTTTACTTGTCAAAGTACGAAACCGTTTGTGAAAATTCAAGCGTTGTAACTGTTAATAACAAAACATTGATGCAAGCAGCACTTACAGTGATGTATCCACTGGTAAAAATGTTTCACTATTGAGAAAAACGCAAATATTCCGCGAAAGTTACACCAGAAAGCACGAAAACTGTTGCAACGGGTTTGCGATGCGCGTTCAACTGACGATTGATAAATCGCACTACCAACAGTTAGAATTTCAAAACTAACGGAAAATATTTACCGTTCGCACTTTGAATGTTTTGGAATTTTATATTTTGCTCACTCGTTAGTTGTATAATTTTTAATGAAATATTAACAAACACTCATAAGAATTATAAACAAACGCAATTTTTAATAAACAAAGTTAACTATAGGTAACTAATTTTAGTTATTTTACTTATCTGCCGTTGGTGTGAATGTTTTCCCACCACATTGATTCTCTTCAGTCCACAGACATTAAAAAAATAGATATCCTTTCTAATGAAATTAAAAAATATAGAAACATTTACACTATTTACGACAATAAGCAATTCGTTTAAAAAATCATATGTTGCTAAAGAACCAAAAGAATGAAATAGTAACGAATTAAATTAAAGCCCTTAGATGCCCCAGGCGCAAACTGATTTTAAGGCCCCCCAAGGTAATGCTAAAAATGTATAAAAGCAGTGGTATTAATTTAATGGGAAAAAATTAATATACATGGCATGGAACATCAGTGTAAAGTAGTTTTATTGGAATTTCTACCTATAGGCTTCAACTCATGTTATAGACAAGGTGACCATACGTACTGGTTTTACCAGTACAGTAGTGTTTTCTTGGTCATTGGTCCTGGTTAGTCGTAAAATGGATCCAGGACACAAACAGTTTGTGACAAACTGTATTGTTTTAGCCACACAAAATTATTACTTTATCAAAAGATCGTGCAATCAATCCTTGAAAAACCAATTTTAAATCAATCTTATTATAGTTTACCCTTGCTTGCTTGCTTTGAAAGAGCGAGATCTAGGACGCGGTTTTCCAAGCATCTCTATGCACTTAGGCCATATGGCCCATTGTACACCCTAACTAAGAATTTTGCCTATCTGGGGTAATTCCAACTCCAGTAGTAATTTTTAACGTGTCCCACATCGCAGTGGCACGGGACCTACGGTTTTACTTCTTATCCGACAGAAGGCACATTTTCAGATTTTTCCCCGCTAGAAAAATCTCGCCGACCTCAGCCAGGTTCGAACCCGCGTCCCTCGGATCTAAAGGCAAATGCGCTAACCACTAGACCACCGAGGGCGGCATAGTTTACCCTTAGATCATACACATTTACATAGATATGACAACAGATTGTAAAGTGTGTTGTAAAGATATCACAGACAAACTATTTTTGTTCCTTCTCTTCCTAATACAAATAAATCATATCTACCATCTTTCTCTGTACCCTTACGCAATCTACGCATGCGCTCACGCGTGTTATACGGCGGGAAATTTAAATATGTAGTAAATATAACTAATATACACCAGTGCAATTATCGCAGTCTTTTAAATCTTGCGACAAAACCATTCTTGCCATTTTCAAAATTAATTATTTGACAACTGTCAAATATTTATTTTTAAAACATAGTATGCTATCAATGGTAGGGATTTGAACAGAAGTTGTGATATCAGGCAAAAAAAGGCACTGCCGAAACACGCAACTTCTTTTTTGGCCAATAGGTTTCTTCGTCATAGCTTTCAGCAGAAAAATGTTTAGAACATATGAGTGAATCTGGCTTAATATGACATTCTTTCAAATTACATCCTTTCAACCACAAATCAGCACGTACTTTATTTGAAATGAATTTTAAAGAATTGAATATCTGTTAGCTTTAAATATAAACAATACAACTGCACGTGGTTAATTCTCAAAAATCTGGGTTTTATAAACTATAGAAATAGAAATACTTACCGATGAAATGAAAACAAACAATTCCTTGATTGAGGAGCACTGCAAATAACGCATTTTCGCACCATTTTAGATTAAAATTAAAGATTTCAATAACACAAAACGTTTCCACATTTACAGATTATGCGCTGTTGTTGTGACTTTTCTCACCGACAGTTTAATTTGTGTAATTCTCGCCATACGTCAACAGCAACTGGGTGAGCGCCAATCGGAAAGGGTACAAGTGAAACAACATTATTGGATGTCATGCAACGGAAAAGAGACAGTAAAAATAAAGTTTGTTGGGATCCTTACAACAGTGATGCACCTAGTTTCTTATGGAGTAGTATTATCCATGTAAATGTGTATGATCTAAGAGTTTTCGTTTTATTTTACACGTCAATTCTCGACGCCGGTAAAGTTGATTCCCATAATCGTAGATATTTTTCATATCAGTCTGAAATACATGTCAAAATCTTGGAAGTAAGGGATTTGCCAGGTGAAACGTCTGATATTGTTACTAATTATATTTTGGAAGTGGTAAACAAGTACCTACCGTTTAGATACCAAGGTACTTGGATTTTGTGCTGACAACACTAATACCAACTTTCAAAAAATGCGAAGAAGTGGGAAAAATAACATTTTTACTAAACTGAAAACAATCAATTTGAATGAAAGAGAGCTTGTGGGAATTGATTGTGCTGCTCATATTTTGAGCAACGCTACACAAACTACAGCCGACTGTCTACCAATTGATGTGCAAGCTTTCATCATTAAGATTTATTCGTACTTTTATATACAGTGTGTCTCACTGTAGACTGCACCACCCCAGTATTTTGTTTATATACTATCGATTCAAAAAATTTCTTTTTTCTGATTATACCTCTCACTAAACTGTAATTTAAGGGTATGTTACTTTCCCTTCACGGTGAAATGCTAGCCTACTACGATTTAAAATAAACAGCAGTCGTATTAGGGATTTTTTTACAACAAAATTTTGTTAATAAAAGTTGTTCAGAATCGTTCAAATAAGCTAAATCCAAAATTTCATTATAAACAAAAAATATTGATAATTTTTTTTCTAAAAAATTTTAATATTTTTTGTTTGTAATGAAATTTTGGATTGAAGAAGTCGTATTAGGGATTTTTTACAACAAAATTTTATTAATAAAAGTTGTTCAGAATCGCCCAAATAAGCTAAATCCAAAATTTCATTACAATCAAAAAATATTGAAAATTTTTTTCTAAAGTGTCCTAGACGAATTTTTTAGAAAAAAAGAATTTTTTCAATATTTTTTGATTGTAATGAAATTTTGGATTTAGCTTATTTGGGCGATTCTGAACAACTTTTATTAACAAAATTTTGTTGTAAAAAAATCCCTAATACGATTTCTTCAATTTTGCTGTTTATTTTAAATCGTAGTAGGCTAGTATTTCACCGTGAAGGGAAAGTAACATACCCTAAAATTACAGTTTAGTGAGAGGTACAATCAGAAAAAAGAAATTTTTTGAATCGATAATATATAAACAAAATACTGGGGTGGTGCAGTCTACAGTGAGACACACTGTATATATACAGTGCCCCTAAATGAATTGAAAGAATTTTGAATCGCGACCCGCGATTGAGCGCGTCCTAGAAATATATGCTGCCTTGAAATCACATTTTGCCTCAAACGAGAAGAACCCCACAATTATCACAAATTACTTTAATAACCCAGAGATAGAATCTTGGCTTTACTTTTTGCATAACGTGTGATCAATGTTCCACAATGCTATTTTGAAAATTGGACAAGATATTTCTATAATAGAAACTAGTAATATTTACAGCTAACCAATTAAAAATAAAATTAGCTGACAAAAAAGCAAGCGTTTTCTTACCGCTCCATGTGCGGCAAAATTTGAAACATCTAAAGGAAGAATGCATATTAAAACCTGCTAGTTTCAAAGGAAAAGTTGTGGAATTTCATGAGACATGTATTCAATATCTAGAGGAATGGAAAGGACCTATTAAACATGCTGATAAATTCAATTGGATTTTGTTAACCACTTAACCTACCCATGACAACATTCAAATTTGCAGTAATTACATCCTTCAGCATTGTTCTGAAATCAATTTAGTAGAAGATGAACTGTTTGATGAAACATGCTTTGTCCTACGCTACACTACAGATGAACAAATTACTCACTGGAAGCAAAATTCTGTACCAGTATCAAACAGATGGATTGAAATATTCAAAATCTTCAATGAAAATGATGTTTCCTACAAAAATATTGGCAAATTGGTAGAATATTGTCTATGCCTACCGGGAACCAATGCACCTGCCGAACATGGTTTTTCATTGATGAACAATATGTGGTGCAGTGATAAAACCCAATTACATGTTGAAACTTTGAAATGTTTGCTAATTAGTAAATATAATTTTAACCAAACTTGTATGGAATTTAAAAAAATATATAAGAAGCAAAATTAGGAATGTACATTAAGTACTTCTGTATTTATTTTTTTTATTAATAGTTATTTGTATACTTAGGCCGCGAAATAATTCTTTAACGTACCGAGAGGAAGATTGCCGCCGAGGCCGCTTGCGGCCGAGGCAAGGCAACCTCGAGGACGTTAAAGAATGACGCGGCCGCAGTGTACACATTTTTTGTGCAATTGTGTAGAATCCTCAATAATTATTGAAAACATTTTAAAAATTATAATTTTCGTCGTAAATAGAAAGACGGTCGACTTTCATGTTACCATGGAAATGAGGTAAATAATAAATAATTTCTAAAAACTGTCCATTCTCATGCGTCAACATAAATATATAAGTGACATTTAGTTTAATGGCCGTCGTTATGACAGCGGCCGCGAAATTAAATTTTGCGGCCGTCGCTATGACAACGGCCGCGAAATTGAATTTTGCGGCCTGCATGGCGTACGCGAAGTTGTTACTCGCGTACAATTGCACAAAAAACCATTTTGTTTTACTAATGCGCTTGTTTCTTTATTACTTTGATCCCAAAATCCCAATTAATAATTAATATGTACTAATCTATCCGTAACAAATATTACTTTTTTTTTCAAATTACTTTCATAATCTATAATATAAATAAACCAAATACATTTTATTGCATTCTTTCGTTTAAAGACAAAAAATAGGGTACGCATAAAGCATACCCCACAATATTTTTTCAAGTTATAACAGCGACTATTTAACTATTATTCAATTGTTCATACTGTCTGACCTATTTTAAATGTCCGGTTTTAAATTGGAAAAAAATGGTCACCTTAGTTATAGTTTGTTTAAAGCTTTTAAGGATTCAAGTCATTCCAGGTATCTATCTTAGTCAAAAAATTACAAACACAAACTGATACAGAATAGCCAGTAACATTTCAAAATACAGCGGAATTTAGTTGCAAACTAAGAGTTCATGGTTAGGAAATATTACCAAAATCATTAGGCATAACCTATATTTATTTTTAATAATAATACTATATTTACGAACAGAAATAGTACTTTTCATAAAAGGCTCATTATTATTTACATATTTCAACAAAACTTAGTAGTGGTACTTTTCGAAATGCTTAAATGCTACTTTTTCTCAATATTCTCACAAACAGTGGCTAGAAATCATTCTAAATTTTTCACATACGTAAAAAGTTAGCTATTTCTTTTTCTAGAGCACCAGCAAGGCGTGTTTAAAATAAACTTTTCTCTTTATTCAAGTAGATGCAAACAGTATATTGAATTGAAGACATATAAATATTTATACGGTATGGTTGATTTGTGATTTTTCTAAATATTTTGTTTAGACCAAATTATATAATTTCATAACACAAGTAGGTTGCTTTACTATGTATGCCACCTCTTTCCACATAATAACACATTTATAAAAAGCATAAGTCCTTTAAAAGAAAACTTATTCATGCTAAATTATGTTTGTCTCTGTAACTTCTTCCTTGTCGGTCAAACTTAATTTGTTATTTTCATTTACAGTATTTTCTGAACTAATTTCTTCTGTTTTATCAACTTCTTGTTCCATTTCTTGTGTATTTTTACATTTATTGTCCACATTTTCTGTTTCTTCTTCTTTGTCACTACTGCTGCTCGATTCTTCTTCGCTTTCAGATGAACTCTGCTCAACTTTTGGGGTCGTCTTCTTGTTTTTCATTTTTCCTTTCCTTTTTAGCCTTTTGGCACGTTTCTTGGCTGTTTTTTCCTCAGCTTTACGTTTGTTATCTTCCAATTTATCATGGTACTCATCTTCCAATCGTTCCTAACAAGAACATATTATTAATATACAGCCAAAAAACGCTATGTACTATATAAATACCTACCCTTTCGCCTCTTTCTTTCATAAACTTCTGCCTAGCATACTCTTTTCTTCGTAAATGTCTGTAGACATGGAATTCACCTGAACCCGCACCGGCGCTGGAGCCCATTACATTTCTCACAAATTCAGGAACCGCGGGCATGCCTCTTTCTTTTGGTTTTTCAGGTATAATAATGAGTTTATCCTTCAAAATATGCTGCATTTAAAGGTGAAATTTGTAAATAAAATAACTATTATAACCTCAAATACTCACAGGATTTTTCATTAGCTTTTCTAATTTTAATCTTTGTAAATCTGTGGCATTTCGGACTACGGTTGGTTTATCGTGGACTTTTTCTTCGCTCTCGTTTTTAATTTTAGACATTTTCGTTAGATCCTGAACCATATATCTAATATTAGATATATGTCCTGAACTAGCGCAATAAAATAAGAACTACCGTGAAATGTGCCACGAAATAAATTTTCGATTACGTTTCGTTGCCAACAGAATTATTAGCAGAAATAAAAGTTACCAAAATTTTTGCTCAGCAACGTCCTTTGTCGTAAAATGTAAGATAATCTTTATATTTAAAAAGTTTATCTCAGGTAATACTCGATATTAGCAATAAGTAGTATGCAAATTTATGGAAATTAATTTTTTTTAAATGTCAAGGAGCACGTAATTTAAACAAACACTTGGCACATTCGGGTTGTGGTTTTTCGATAAACATTTAGAAATTTGGTATTAAATTAGGCCCCAGCTAGTGGCTAAGTTCACGCCCACATATTTTGACATATCCAGTTGTCACAAATGTTAAATAAGCTAATTTGTTGTTTCTAGAGTTATAGTAATTGAATTGTTATCACCTATGAGGTAGGAAACGAAAACTTTCTAATGCACTCTGCATGCTATTACAAGAAATTGCCCAACCTTGATTTAGAGGCATTTTATGTTAGGAGACTTGCGAGGAATGTCTCAAGTTCATAGATGTCAATGATGTTTATTAATGTAATCTATTAATCTAATTGGCGTGTTTCATAGGAAATGGTTGTTGTAAGCGGGAGTTGGGTGAAAAATGTGGCAACTTACCCAACCCCTGCCAACGACAATGATATGGTAATACCCACAACGAACAACACAATGAGTGCAAAAGCAATTCTAATCTGCCGACCAAACTCACATCCATTTCAAGAACGTACTCTAACACTTGACCAACCTGTGAAAGTGGGCCGGTCAGTGGCAAGAGCGCGGGCTACCCCTACAAATGCCATATTTGATTGTAAGGTACTTTCGAGACACCATGCACTTCTTTGGTACGACTGTGGAAAGTTCTACTTGCAGGTATGTCTTGTGCAAAAGTTAATTGCCAGGTAAAGTTGGCTGTAACAAACTTGTTGTAGGATACCAAAAGCAGCAATGGCACATTCGTTAACAATAATAGACTATCTAGCTCAGATTCCGAGCCACACGAAGTGTGTTCAGGAGACATAGTGCAATTTGGAGTCGACGTAGTAGAGAATAATCGTAAGGTCACGCATTGTTGTATAGTTGCCACCCTTAAATTATATTTAGCTGATGGAAAAGAAGCGAAAGCCAGTCCAAGCATAACTGAAACAAGTAGACATGGTAAGTGTGTTTTTGAACTTTGCTTTTAAGCAATTGGTTAGTATGCTAATCTTTATATTATGATTATTTAAAAAAAAGGTTGTCAGATTGGTTTTCTTTTTATTAAAGTTTTACAGCCCTTTTTGAATTGATTTAAGCAAAAATTTTTGCATGTTTCTTAAATTTACACCCGAGAAAAATATATATGGTATGTTTATGGGGCTTATTTGATTTTATTTGCATTTTATCATTCACCAACAATACTAGATTGTAATTCTTGTTGATTGATGTAGGATTAGTGCCATTAGATGAATTGTACAAACTTAATCAAATTATCCAAGAGGCTTGTCAGAGAGAACAGTGCCTAGAAAGCAAGCTCACAGCATTGCAGCACATTGTCGAAGAAACTAGACGGTCAGCTGATGAAAGTTGGCAGGTAAGACATTCTGCTGAGGTATACAGGGTGTCTCAAATTGAGTGATAGACTATTGGAATCTTGAAAACAGTAAAAGATGTTGGTTAAATAGTATAAATGATGCTTTGGTTTCTGCAAAGAAAGAGCACAAGTTATTGGGTATATTAAAAAAATGTTAATGTATGTCTATTTTGTAAATTTTACAATATTCCATGCCAATTTCTTTTTTAATTAAACTTATATTACATAATATAAAAATTATTTATGTCGAAAATATTGACCAGTTTCAGATTATCAGTTATAAAAAGTAAGCTGGCATATTATTTCAGCAGAATCACTAAATTTACTTTATAAATATGCATCTTTTCTTTCATTTCACTGAGATTGTATTCGTTCCATTTACTAGGTTCCAATGGTACACCGCTCAATTTGAGACATCCTGTACAATCGCTTTTTCAAATAGGGCCCTGCATCCTCTTGATTCTAAGTTTTAGCCCTACTAAAACGCATATGTTATTAAAAGGGAAGATCTTTTTTGCAATCGGATGATTATTAATTTCTTTTTAAAACCGTCATTTTTCTATTTATTTAAATAGAATGCCCTAAATTTTTTTGCGAAATCTAATACAGATCCCATTATTTAATAATACTAAAGGTATATTAGGGCTAAATTTAAAAATTAAGAGGCTAGAATGTTTGGCTCTTTTTGTAAAACAGACTGTATACAAACGTATCAGTAAAACATATCAATTGTCTATAGGCATATATAGGAGAAGAAAGGCTTTTGTCACGAGTAGCGACACTGGAAAGTCAGCTTGCACAAGCTAGTAAAAATGTAACTGATGATAGATTGAGAGAGGAGTTAACTAAATTGCAGGTTAGTTTATAATATATCCATATTTTTGTTACTTAAATGCATGAAAACAAAAATCAATAATTAACATCCCATGGAGATCCTGAAGAAGGCAATAGGATGTTTATGTTTTAAGTTTGTGTTATTAATATATTTCAGTTAGATGATTTCAACTCGTCATTTTAGGAGGAAAAAACATCATATCAAGTAGCAGCAAAAGAAGCCTTGCGCAAGCTTCATGCAGAGAGACTGGAGGCAGTTTCTGCAGCTACAGAACAGGAAAGGGCTAAAGCCACTGCTGAACAGGAAGCAACTCTTGCAAAAGAGCAGTTAACACAACTTCAACAGGAACTACAAGTAAAGAACACCACAAACACTGTCCCCATAATAAAAAAGGCTTCAGTTTATAGCATCTGTAATATTCAATTTAGACTGAGTAAATCATATATTAGTAAATGGTAGACAATGATGCCAGGTAGTCCAGTAATAAGAAGACTAGTCTCGCAATACAAGTTGACTCAAGCCTCCGAATAGGCAAAACATTTTACTGTATAATTTTGTTGTTTATATTGAGCTTGGTATCCATTCAATGTTGCATTAACAACGCTTCGCTTATCACTGGCTGACCAGGAGAAATTTGCACGCCACATACATCATACATACAATTAATACAAATAGTGAAAAATTGTGTGACCGAAGGTAGTTGAAGTAGAGACAGAAATAGATTAAGAAAGAAATAGTAGACAGAACTAGACATTTGACTAAAGGCGAAGTACATATGTACATCTTTCAATTGTTTTAAACAGTTATGTTTAGCTTTTTTAACGTAAGTGGAATATTCGGTTTAAAATTATGAAGACATTTTTTTAAACGGAACACTGTATATGTTTTGGCATACGAACAGTAATTTATTTTAAACAAATAAGTCCAATACACCATTATACTAAAACTGAAATTAAGCAAGTGTTACTTCTTCTTTCTTCTGTTATTAAGTCTTTGTTTTTAATATAGATTTCCGAGTTTAATTCTGCTCGACCTCTTTTTCTTCTGCTTCTTAAGTGCTATTCTGTTACTTTCTGGGGCCATCTGTTTCTGGCATACCTTTGACATGTCCATACCACTGGAAAGCTCATTTTCCAAAGTTCTGGTGATGGAGTTGGTTATTCCTATTCTTTTCCAAATCTCTTCTGCCCTCCGTCTATTTCTTCTTGTTACTCTCGGATACTTTCTCATGTAGTCCAACTCTACAGTTCTAATTTGATCTCTAATAGATTTTGGTATTGGCCACATTTTTTGTTTTAAACCAAGCTATGAAGAGATGTTTTTTTGGTGTTCTGACAGATTTTCACAACATAAACCATGGGTCGGCAACCTGTTTTAAGTAAAGACCCATGTTTCCTTAAAAAGTTTTAAAAAGTCTTACAAAAAGCCGCAAGGATGGTAGTATAAAAAACTATAGATCATTTGTATTCACAAATTTTATTGATTTAATGATATTCAATAACATTTTAATAGTTTTATACATTTATTTTCACATGTAAAGTAAATAAACAAATTTTTCAATGCAAATAATTTAATAAAAATGAACAAAAACATTAGTGAGATTTTTGCGAGTGAATTGATGCACAGATTTGTTTTACATCAGGTTCGTAATTTGTAGTCTTTACTTTTAGTCAACTTTAAAGGCTAACATCGTTGAACCGGACTCTTAATTTCCTTTTAAGGATATTCATGTTGCTAAACATCTGCTTACAATAATATGTGGAACCGAAAATTGTCAAGAGTCCAAATGCCACCAGCTTAAGTTGATTGTAACTTTCAGGAAGGCTATTCCATGTTTCAAATATAATTTGATCTTCCTTCTGAGAATTTGAAAGTTCTGCCAACTTTTCTTTTTTCTTTCCAAGTTTCCTAGTTCTGTTTGTAGAGAAGTAAATTTTGAAGACCAAACATCTTTTGATTTCAAATCTATTAACTGAAGTTCAAATTGAGCTCTATCAACCTTTTCGAACTGTTTAAAATGTAATTCGTTGGTATCTACAGCAAGTTAATGTGTCAAAAATGAAAATGTTATTGTTTCCTTCTTGAACTCTGTAAAACGATTAGCAAAGGAATCTTTCATTTTTTCAATAGCAGTCAAAAAATACTTAGTGTTAATGACACTTCCTGCTTCTCGATGGTTTTTTAAATTGTAATGAATTAAATTTTCATTGTTAATATCTTGAATAAACATAGATAATTGACTTTCAAAAGGTGTTGCGTGTTCTTAAATATGCCATTCCTTTTTCCTGGCAAACAGATGTTACGGCCTTACCGTCTTTGTGCTACCCACTCTTTACACCCTCAACCCCCCGAGCTGGCATTCGGTTCGTTGAGAGACTCACTGCAAAAACAAGTATCAACAGAAGCGTGCATGTGAATTTTGTGCCGGACCAACAACGGTCGAGAAACTCTGCATTCCTCGACAATCCAGCACTTGTAAGTCAGCCATGTTCGTCTTTGTCAGATTCCTTTATACATAATTCCTTGTGTTGTCCTCCATGGCATTTAGCCCAGGGAAACAACAACAGATATCACCAGGGCTATTATATACACATTTCTGTTGAATATAATGCACTTTGAATTAACTTAAGTTGTTTATACTCAAGTTTGCCCCCTTTTTTGTATTATATGCCGTTGGGTATTCTTTGTTATCTTACGGCATAAAAGGAAATAAAATTTCAAAAAGTGAATGTGCAGTATTGCCTCATCCTTGCAACTTCTTATTGAAATTGTTAAGATGAGCTGTCATATCAGTAGCAAAATAGAATTTTTGTAACCACTCGTCATTTTTGAACTCCAGGTATTCGAAGCCCTCTGACGACGAAAATGTTTTAATATGTTCGACACATTGACCGAAAATTAAGAACTGCCCCGCTGGACAGCCAGTGGACTGTATTATATAGCAAGAGATCTGAATATCCTTTATTTACTTCATCAAGTAATAAACAAAATTCGCGATGATTTAATGCTTTTGAGATGATTTGGTTGACTAATTTTACCAGTCATTGCCTAGTTTTTACTCACTCAAAATTTGCATGCACAAGTTGAGAAATGCAACTGAAACCATTTTTTATCACTGAACACATTCCGTAAATGAAGACTAGTGGCGACTACTGGGAGGACTGGCAAAACTAAAACTGTGTTTGAATGAAAGGGCAGCAGTCTTATATACTTACGTACTTTATTTTCATATGATTCCATTCAATTTCAGCCCGATCACATGAAAAATACTTTTTAAAAAAAAATATCTATACATTAATAAATAAAATTTTAATTTGTTTCACACAACTTAGATAAAAGAGCCACGGGTTGCCGACTCCTGCCGTAGACCATGTAGAGTTTGTCGCCATTTTCCCCCATAGTTATTCTTGTGAATATATCCTTCTCACGTGTACCTGCCGAGCTTATAGTCATTCCTAGATATTTCAAACTGTTACAGGATTTAATATCCTGCTTATCTACTGTATTAATTTTGGGCAACTCTTCCCAAGCACAAGTGTTGTTTTTTAGAAATAAGTGTTATTGAATCAAATAACTTACTTACTTAGTAGTCCTCTTCTACCTAACGGTGTAGAGGTGAATCAAATAAATTGTAATAAAAACAAGTAGATCGGGTGTGATACAAATGAGTGCAACTACGTAATACCTAAAGTTTACCAAATTTTAGCCATGTCTCATGTTTGAATTTGCTCTACATGTTGAATAGGGATTTGTAGTTAATCAGTCACCTTAAGATGGTTTTTCAACAATATGGAACACCTCATAACTGTGGAAGGTTCAATATTTTTTAAATTGTCCATTTGGTAATAGGATTTAACTATCCACAGTAGATTTATTTATAATATAATTTTTTTTAAGATTGTCTGGAAGTGACAGAAATTTCAGTTAATTCTGTAATAATTTACAATCTTAGCATTTAATTAAAATGTAGGTAATTACAAATTAGAATTAGAATTATAAATATCACCTAAAGGAAATTATAATATATTTAAAATTATAACCATTTCTTTGTTATTCAATCAAATTTAAGGTACCAACTTGCTTTGACATTTTATAAAGTGCCATTAAATACTTTATTTTTTAAAGAATGCCATAAAAAGCGATCAAATTAGGTGACAACTGAGGCTATGTAACAGGTAATCTGAAAATAGAGTCACAGTGATAGCTTGCCATTGAAAGAAAGAAATTATTAGTAACTGCAATTATCTAAATTAGTTTAGTTATATAAAATACAATAACAAAGCCTGTGCAGAAACACTGGTGAATCTAATAAGCATATCAAATGTCCTGAAACAGAGTAATGTCTGTAATTGATAAGTGAATAATCCCTTTAATTAAGAGCAATGATTGCAGCTGCTGCAACTCTTGATAGATTTTACAGTGTCATATCTTGTGAGATGCATAGAAGACAAAAGAAGGTTCAACCAATTAAATAATAAGCTTGGAAATAAATTAAAATCTGCTCGGAATGAGTCCTTTCAAACCTATCTGAAATCACTAAATGTTCATGACAATTCAATATGGAAAGCCACTAAGGGTATCAACCAACCACAATCTCACATTCCACCAATGCACGATCAAGAGAATTCATGGTTAAGAACAGATAAGGAAAAGGCAGAAGCATTCGCAAACTGCCTAGCAGATGTCTTTCAACCAAATTCCAATGAAGTAAATCAGGAAATAGAAGAGGAATTACAATCACCACTACAGATGTCTCCACCAATACATAAGATTACCACTAAAGAAATTGAGAACGAGATAAAACAGTTAAATAATAAAAAAGCACCAGGTCAAGATCTAATAACAGCAACTGTACTCAAACAAATACCGGAATAAGGAATAAAATTCCTGCAAATTGTCTTTAATGAGATGCTGAAAACTACACACTGGCCGCTCAGCTCAAATTTGCACAAATAATTCTTATCCCCAAACCTGGCAAATCGCTCAATGAAATAAATTCCTATCGTCCTATTAGCTTACTCCCTATTGTGTCCAAGTTGCTTGAGAAACTAATACTAAGGCATATGCAAGAAGAATGGTTACCTAACCATCAATTTGGATTTAGACAATAACATTCAACAATCCAACAGTGTCATCGTCTAACAAATATAATCCAAACAACACTACAAAATAAAATATACTGCACTGCTATTTTCTTGGATGTCAGGCAGGCATTTGGCAGGATGTGGCACAGAGGACTGCAATATAAAATCAAGAAAACATACCATGAATATTACCTTCTGTTACAATCGTACCTCACATGCAGAACCTTTCAAACAAAAATTGGAAAATAAGTATCCCAAATAAAAGAAATAGGAGCAGGAGTACCCCAGGGAAGTGTACTGGGGCCTATGCTATATCTACTATTTACCTCTGATCTACCAACAACAGAACAAACGTAAATAGGTACATTTGCCGACGACATGGCGATACTCACGTGTAACGAAAATCCGATAGCAGCATCAGATGCACTACAGATCCATTTAAATCAAATTGAACAGTGGAGTCTTAAGTTGAGAATTAAGACAATGAGAGTAAATCAACACACATTACATTCACGACAAAGTATCAGGTATGCCCACCTGTCACCCTTAATAATATCCATATCCCAGTCAAATGGGCTTAAAAGTAAAGAAAATTTAATGGCTCATCGGGAAAAGCTCTTCATTATCATTAACCAACAAAGTAATGTTGTACAAGACTATTATCCGACCAATCTGGACCTATGGCTGTCAGCTGTGGGGCTGTGCAAGTAGATCTAACATCGAAGTTATTCAACGTTTTCAATCCAAAACCATTCGTAGTATGTCAGGCGCACCCTGGTATGTGACAAACCAAACACACCACTCAAACCTCAACATCCCATATGTGAGCGAACTAATCAAACAGTATGCTATCAAACATCAAAAACCCGGGAACTCCACCCTAATGAAACCATTGCACCACTGGTTGAAGATCCTCAACTCAGACGTCTTCAGAAGAAATGGTCAAAAGACCTAACAAACTAACAGCGGGATGACTCCACTGGGAGTCTTCCAACCAAGCGTAGATAGTATAAAACATTAGCTCATAGAATGTATTAATGTTCCGATTGCTAATTATATAATTAAAAAAAAATATCTTGTGAGATAATCGCAGGTTGTTTGCCGCAGTGATTTAACTGGAACAGTCACTGTTAAACCTACGACAGAAAACCAATTTGATACAGTTACTTCAATAATTTCAATTTTAGAATAAAGATAAGTTTAATTTTTTTTAATTTAGATGAATGGTTCCGTTATAAATATTTTTATTTTTTCAAAAACTTGAAAACCTAATATTCAATTGTTTTTTTGAAAGGACTACCGTAATAGGCTTCTAGTGTAAAGTAATTATAATAAGTAATAAGTAATAATAATTCTCTGATTTAAGCTTCTTGCTATCACTTCTACTAACAAATAAAAATGATGTGACATATGAATCACACTGTTTATGAGGAAAAGGAAAATTTTAAATGTGGAAGGAAATATAAAAATAAACCGAGTGTTTCATTTATAGTAGAAAAGTTAAACGTAACTACTTAAAACAGTTGAAAGATAGAACAGCAGTAAAATAAGAGTTTTTGTGTACTATTTAATGATACACTGGATGACTGATTTTTCATTCTACACTAAATAGTTCCTTTAAAATAGTGCTAGTCAATAATAATTTTGTAATCGTATGTTCATCCAACTCCATAATCAAGAGATTTGTAAGTAGAACAGAAGCAGCAAACCCAAATTTTTTGTTAATTAATGCACTGTGTTGCCAATTAGTTGTAAACTCACTAAATATCGTACAATAGTATTTTTATTTTAAAGTTAGCTTTAAATACCATCGTTATAAAAAATATTAAGTATAGGCAGCTGTTACTTCTTTGAGGTCATTCAAAAAATTTAATATTAAAAAGATCTGGTGATCATGCTGGCCACTAGTTTCAAAGCTAACTAGTCTTAATAATGGTTATGCTATTATAACCTTATTATATATGTAAAAACAGAAATATTGTATTCAGAATTAGTAAGCTACTTACTAACTTACTTAACTTAAACAAACAAATATTTGTGCTTTCGCATAGATAGATCACAAAAAAGTATTTAAGAGAAAACCTATTTTAAAATAAGTCCATTCTAAAGGAAATATTTAGTATAAATAAACAATTCAACCATCCTGCATATTATTAAGTCTAAATTACATACCAAAGTTGTTGTAAGCTGGAGGCCCGTTTATTAAGCGAATGTTATTGTGTATGTTTGCAATACTAAGATTTTTTATGTCTTTAGGAAGTAGCACACAAGCTAATGTCTGAGCAAAAAAAGTCAGATGAAGAGAGAGCACAACTAGAGCAGCACGAGCGTGAACTCCAAGCAAGACTGGAAACTGAATCACAAGTTGTGAATGAGTTACAAACCAAACTTGAACAGTTTAAGTCACTTGTAAATAACCCGGTGAAGGAACTGTTGCCATTACAAGAATTAGAGGTATGTTTTTCCTTTTTCTTGATACAAACTGTGTATAATATTAACATTTTTTTGCAGAAATGTAGTCTAATTTATACTGAAGATATGAAAAGTAAAGAAGAACTGCTAGCAGAAAATGAAAACTGTGAAGAACTCGAACACAATCAAACCAACAATCGTGATGAGCCAGAACAAAATCATATTAATCTTAGGGTAAATATTATTCTCTTGCTCTATTTCTATTGGTGTTAGTGGAAAATGGTGGAACTAAATCTCCAATTATTATACAGGGTGATTTTAGTAGTTTGCAAATATTGTAACTGGTAACAGAGGACGGTAAAATATCACAATTCGTCCAATAATGTCTTATATAAAAGTTGTAAATTTTAAAATAAAAGCAGGTTGAAATTATTGTAAAGTTTGATAGCCACAGGTATTTTTGAAAAAAGTATTTAAAACCCAGAGGAGGCTGTTTTTTACTTTCCCATACCTTATAGGTATAGGGTACGTATTGAATTCATGAAAATTTTCGAAATCGAGATTTTAACGGAAATATCCGTTTTGGGCCTCTAGGAACCCAAAAAAGTGGTTTTTAAAAAATGTCTGTCTGTGGGTGGGTATGTATGTATGTACGTATGTACGTACGTATGTGACGCTCCTACAGCCGAAAGTATTGCTCCGATTTTGATGCGCTTTGGAATGCGGGGGTGTATCGAA
>JABXWE010016563.1:0-16891 GCA_014611495.1 Limonius californicus | reverse complement strand
ATAAATGCAACGAAATAAATAACTCACAGCACATGCTCGAAAATGTGTCTCGAAGTTTACAAAAACGAGCAAGATTGTGTATAGAGCAAGGGGGTGGACATTTCGAACACTTGCTGTGAAAGAAATCTTGACGAAAAATCTGTAATTTACTTACCTTAATAAATTACAAATCAGTTGCAACTAAATACTTGTTCAATTTCACATTTTGTTGGGCCAAAATTTTTAACTACCTGAACTGTCACACAGTTTGACATACAGGTAAATGTCATTCAAAGCCCATTACAGCTGACTGCAGACGGTATAGCTTTTTTTCTAGGCTTGCTGCAATTGACTTTTTAAAAAATCACTTTGTAGTTCCAAGTGTCTCACACAACGCAGTGGCACGGAACCGACGCCTTTACTTCTTATCCGACAAAAGGTCCACTTTCAGATTTTTTCTCGCTAAAAAAATCTCACCGATTTCAACCAGGATCGACCCCGCGCACCTTGGATCTATAGGCAAGTACGCCAACCATTAGACCACCGAGGCCGGCTATGAATAAAGCAAATAAATAATCACAATTTCAATAATAAGTTTATTTGTCACAAATATTATTCTGTATGTAAAAAAGGAAATACATGTTATTACTGTAGTAAATACTTACCTCCAAAATAAATCAAAATTGGTACGCCTATTGAAAAATTGCTTAGGTATCCAATTTGTATTTGATATTGCGGCTGACGCTTGGAATGAATTTTAGCACAAACGTCTATCATTGTAGAGGCTACATCAAGGAACCTGTTGGAATATTCAGGGTGTTTGTCGAATCGTGTCAGATGCAGCTTGGATTATTTGGAGTATCTCATTTTTCACAGGTGTTACGCAAACAAAACTATTTTAAATATCTTGAAAGGCAAAAATTCTACTGATTTTACAGAAGTAAATTTGGGACCATAGGATAAATATCGTTGTACATTTCCCAGACAAAAATAATTGAAGAGATTCTACGAAATAGATTTTTATCCAGTGTTTAATTTAATACAACATTATTTGTCAGTTTCCTTCAACGTTTAAACATCTCTACAACATTTCCCACCTGTCCTAGAACGTATTGTACTTTATAGGAGTTATACGCTCTAGGATTCTGATGATATAAGAATTCGGAATTATGCGACCTCCTACGCCCTCCCCCCTTTCTTATAATGAAAACGTTGGAAAGTAATAAAACCCACGAAATCAATCATCATATATAACGATTAATGTGTACTGTAATTTAATCGCTTTCACTTTTATATGTTATTTAAAAAGTCTAATATCTAACCTCGATTTTCTAAAAGACCATTCCTTATTAAGTATGTATGCTGTTAACAATATCATCGCTGAAAGTTTTCAAATAATCCTTATTCAACAGCAACTAACAGAGCAAACGTGTGGCAGAAGAATTACCGATTTCCAGGAAAAAATTCCAGCGTACGCAACCGAACAACAAATTCTATAGGCTGCTGAGAAAAACTGTACTACAACCGAATTTTATATTTTAAAATTCGGCAATTCATAATCGAAAAATAATTTCTGTACTTGTGTTAAGATTGGTAATATTTTGCATTTCTGTTGTGCGTATGATGCAGGATTTTTTAATATTGCGTGAAAACACAACTGGCGAATTTGGCCATTGTATTCTAAATTTAGCGGAGAGAGAGGTGCTATTATACAAAGTGTTTAAAAAACGTAGGATAATTTAACCACGTATAGCACTTATCAAACAAAACAAAAAATCAATAATTTTTGAGATAGAGACGATATTGTTTTTCAATCATTAAATTGCCTTATTGTTAAACAAGGAAAAATAAAGGTAATAACAGGCAAATATATATGTCATTTTACCAAATACAAAGGTCTAGTGAGTTAAAATTCGAGGACCTACGCGTCCTGCAATTAGACCGGCCGTCCTATTACTTTGCCGTTATAAGTTATAGGTATTCTCCAACGTTAATTGAAATATGCGGAGGAACTCCGTCGTGCATAAACCACAGATGAACCCTAACATTCAGAGACAATTCTTCCAATAGTGGGGTTACAGTGTAATAAATTTAAGTTACAATATAAATTACACAAAAATGAATAGGGATATTGCAGCGTAAGACATTTAAAGGCAACACCAATTGCATTTATAATAAAAATCTACCAAAACTACAAAATGTAACGACTTTTTAGTAAACATTATTATAATGAAAATCGTTATTGTCTCCTTTCACTTAACTTAAATTTATTAAATTCTAATAACACGTGGCACCTCCTCTAGCAGTTATAATTGCTCTGCACCTTGCTGGCATACTCTCAATGTAATTTCAATATGTTCTTGTGGAATTTGATGCCACAGTACCGGCAATACATCCCTCAGCTGTTGCACAGTAGTGGGTCTTGGATTACGATGATCCCGCTGTCTCTGCAACAGGTCTCATGAATGTTAGATGGGGTTGAGGTCTGGAGATTGTGGAAGAAGAGCAAGATGGTTTATTTCCTCATCTCGAAGCATCTCTAAAACAATCCGAGCACGATACGGCCTTGCGTTGTCGTCAAGAAAAGCAAAATATTCTTGTCCAACAGCGTTGCGACGGTTCAGAACATGGTCCATAATAATCTCGTGGGCATAACGTTGGTCCGCGAGTGTACCATTAAAGATATGGAGGTCAGTACGTCACCCTAAAGAAATTATAGCCCATACCATAAGACCACCACCACCAAAGGCAATAATTGGTTGGGTATACTGAGGTAAGGTACGATGTCCAGCACTACGATATACTCTTTGACGCCGGGTAGCATTGCTGAGACAATATCTGGACTCATCCGAAAACAGTAGGGTAGGTGGGGGCAAAGGACCCGACGGGGTAAAAATTCGTAATGCAAATTTAAAAAATCTCCGTGTTAAGTTGGTGCCACTAGCGTTTACAATAGAAGCCAATATGGCGGAGGTCGTGTAAACGAAGTCTGACGTTTCTACGACAATGCAATTTTCAGCTATGAGGTAAGATATGTTTTCTCATTGTTTGATCTAATGTTTGTGCAATATATCACTCCCCGACTGCTGGCGTCCATATAGCAGGGCTGTTTGTAATGTTTGGTTGTGAATTTATATCATATTTATAACGTCTTGAGCATACTGTCTTGTCAAGGTTATGTTTTGTTTGGCGGGAGTTACGAAATTTTTTAAACAGTGGGAATTGGGGTATAAACCCGCACCCTTTATTTTGTTGTAGTTGCTTCATTATACGTCTTATTTTGTAGGAACTACAAACGAAAGATCGAAGGATTGAAGCCGCTGAGTGAAGCTCTTCTAAACCAGGCGCGGCACCTAAAAGAAGGGGGCATGGCAGTCAGGGAAATCGCTCGTATCTTGGGTTACGACGAATCGACAATTCGCAAACGACTAATAGCTGGTAGAGGAGTTCAGTCATTAGGCCGTTTCAAACAGGTATTCACTCAAGCTCAAGAAAAGGAAATTGTCGAACATTGCAAATGATTAGATTCCCGTTTTTATCCGCTGACATTGAAGTCTCTGCGCTTCCTAGCCTTCCAATTTGCAGAAAGAGATAGAATCACGCATCCGTTCTCAAAGGAATCGCAATTAGCCGGTAGAGATTGGACGAGGCAGTTTTTGAAGAGAAATCGTTTATCTCTGAGGACTCCAAGAAAGACGAGCGTTGCTAGGACAATGAGACTCAACAGACAACAGTTGACCCAGTATTTCCAAAACTTGCAATACAATGGAAAAATATCAGTTTCCACCAAATCGCATCTACAACATGGACGGAAGCGGCTTTCAAACAGTTCCAAACAAATTGGCCAAACATGTTGTTCCTGTAGGTAAGCGAGAAGTAGCAAAAAATGTTGCAGCTGAGCATGGAAAGACTGTAACAGTTGCATGCAGTATGAGTGCTGCAGGGCATTACGTGCCACCTTTTTTCATCTTTGCTCGAAAAAGGCACAACCCTCTTCTTCTGAAAGATGGTCCAATTGGCTCATCAATGGCTCTGACAGATTCAGGTTACATTAACACACCAACATTTCTGGTGTACCTCGAGCAGAAACACAGCAACCCAACTGCAGACAGCCCTGTCCTGCTAATTCTGGACAATCGTGTATCGCGTTTCACTCCAAGCCATTACATTTGCTAAAGACAACAACATTCACATCCTCAGTTTACCGCCCCATAGCAGCCATTGAACTCAACCCTTAGATCGTAATTTTTAGGCCCCTGAAGGCTTATTATGACGATTTATGTGACCATTGAACAACTTCTAACCCAGGTCAAGTATTAACTGAGTACCACGTGGCTGGTATAATTAACCGAGCATTCGAAAAAACAGCTACTGTGGAGAGCTACCCAAGGATTCAGAGTGACTGGAATTTTTCCACTTGACAAATATTTTTACAGAGGAAGATTTTTTACCAGCCACAGTGACAGAGCAAGAGCAAGAGTTAGATGCCGCTGATATTGACGACCGTGAACTCCACGGAATGATCAACTTTGGGGAGATTCCCACTGTTGGTTTACTTCCTGGACCTTCTCGTGGTCTTGCACAATCTGCAACTTCACCCTGTGACATAATTCCTTTGCCAAAAATAAAAATTAAAAGGAAACGTACCGGGAGGAGTTTAAAGTCTACACTTTTCACATCCACCTCTAACAAAGAAAGACTCGAAGGACTAGAAATTGAAAAGAAAAAACAAGAACAAATGATAATCATAAAGAAAGTAAGAAGAGCCTCTTTCAACATGATGTCAAGCCTAGAAAACAGGTTCTTGAAGCCGAGTCATCTTCCAAATCAGAATCCCAATTTTCCCTTCAACAAAACAGTGACGACCTCAATTTCTTATCAGGGGATGAATCAGAGAGCGACAACACTCCAGCTGAACTTCGACCAGGAGACTTCGCTGTGGTGAAAGTGTACGGAAAAACAAAAGCCACATTCCGTCTTTACGTGGCTAAGGTTACTGACATTGAAGCAGGGGGATATGTAGGTGTTTTTTACAAGAGAGCTCCACAAACAAAGCGGTTCTCTGAAACAGACCAAGAATCGTTCTTCAGTAAAGACGATGTCGTCAGGAAATTGTCGAAACCTATCCAAAGTAGTTCTGCACGTTACAAAGACTTAATTAGTTTTCAGACTGTTCTTAGTAAATTATTTTTATTTTAAAGCTATTTATGTTCAATAAAATTTGCGTTTGCACATATGGTTCCTTAATTCTTAGTCAATTCCTACAGAGTCCGCACCGCGGATTTCTACCACACATGATGGAGCAAAGATCCAAATCTGGCAATGTTTAAAAAATGTAATCCTGACTTTTGCACCTAAATTTTAGACTTCTAAAACGGTCACTAGTTTAAGGTGAATGTGTAACCTATACATTAATAATTTTTTTAGGTCCAGTAATAACAACCAGTAGTCAGAAAAAATTCATAAGTCAAAATTGCGGACCTTTCCCCCCACCTACCCTATATCATCTCACGGTGTCGCTTCATGAAACCTACGTCTTGACTATTCCAACCGGTGTCTTCGTTGAGCCACATTTCTTGCAGGACATCTCAGGGGCGGTATGAGGTAAGTCCTACCTCAAATAATCGATTTCTCACAGTTTGGTCGGCGACTTGATTTCTTGTGGCATTCTTGAGCACTTGTTGTAGATGTTGAGCAGTTGAAAAGGGGTGAATTCTTGTATTAATTATCAGAAGTCGACCCTTACGGGGTATTGTGATGCGAAAAGATCTACTTCCAGGCCTTCTTGCAGTCATACCTATTCCCGTAAGGCGCGAAAAGGCATGTGAAATTACACTCTGCGTGGTTCCTAACATATCAGCAATACCGACCTGGCGATCTCCTCTTTGGTGCATAGCAGCGGCTAAATTTCGTTGTTCTATTGTTAAATGGTTTCTTTGTATTATTGTTTATTATTAAGAACACAAATGTAAAATAATGAACAAAAAAGAGCCTAAGAAGACAGGAAATACTATTCAATCAACTTGACACTAATACGGTTAAACAATTGCAACTGGATTTTATTGTTTTTTATTTTTTAACATCAAACATTGCCACTTACTTTAATTATTATCAATAATGGACGACCACTAGCCGCCAAATACAAACATATATGCTTTATATTACAATACCCTATTCATTTTTGAGTAGTTTAGTTCAGCAGTCAAACGATTTAGTAAAAATACTGGATCTATCACGCGGTTTTCTAAAACACCCAGCCAAATATATATTGATGTCCACAATACAAAAGCATGAGTATTTTCGTCTGCTCAAACATGATCATTATGCAGATTGATGATACCGTTATTCGTAAAAGTAGCTTCATCGGTAAATAAAATATTGGCAACAAAATTTGGATTTTTTCAGTGCAAATCTAAAAGGTATCATTCTTGAAGTATAATCGGAAGCTGTAAGAGCTGTAGCCGCT
Organism: Limonius californicus; assembly: GCA_014611495.1. Taxonomy (NCBI): domain Eukaryota; kingdom Metazoa; phylum Arthropoda; class Insecta; order Coleoptera; family Elateridae; genus Limonius; species Limonius californicus. The sequence continues at coordinate 10,446 of JABXWE010016563.1, read as the reverse complement.
GAATATGGTACGGGATATATCTTAAATTTTGTTTTCATGGCAAATGAAAAACCTACTATCTCTGAAATAATTGGCTGATTAAGACTGTTTTGTTCGACTTGATGAGTACTATGCGTGGGTAATTTATCCGACCTTCTTAAACATCCTGTATATGTAGTTTATCGTTAACCTGTTTTTGCACTCAATTAAAAGCAATAATGTGCTTTCTAATAAACCTGCATTAAGTATTACTGCTTTTATGTATTTACCTGGGTAGCGTCCTTTGTTTTAACAATTAAATTTAATTATTTTGCGTTTAATTAACTACGTGTTTGATGCATAATTTAAGGTTAACATTTAGCGAAGCTAGCAACAGAAAAAAGTGGAGGTCTGAGTAAAATATATGAAGAATTTACCACTATTGCGTGAAGGTTGTATACAATATTTCAGCCAGGTTTTTAAGCTTTTAAGCAGTCAATTCTGTCAATTAAATTATTTTGCAAAAATAAGAGAATTACGGCTTTAATAATTGCGGATACATTTTGGTATAATTGTTATTTAATTAGGTGAATTTTATTAAATAACTTCAACTGCATGCCATTCTTACTAAAGTAATATAGGTTTAAATCTCTGCCCCTACATATTGTGAACATGTCAAGTTTTTTTATAAAAAATTATAACCGTTTTCACACACCTCTTGTGACTCTTCACGTAAATATAATGATTTAGCGGTAGCAATCCAAGCCGGATACTCAACAATAAGACCTTTAAGTAAGCGGCTTGGGTAAATCCCCAACACCTTGCGTACAAACCTGAAAATTACCTCAAATTCTGCCATGGTATGGCAGGAGGAAAATCAAGGAGGCTTTTCCAGAGGCTAGTTATAGGTTCTTGTAAAATCCACCTCGCATTTTTAGTATTGCTCGGTACTTTGTTAACTTTGTTGTATATCCGTAATATGAGGTTTGTTCAACTGAAACCCATTTATGATCAACTTAATCTTGAAAACAAATGCAATAATTCAAATGACGTTTGTTAATGTTAGTAGTGTTTGTAAGCAACACATTAATACGTTTCTGGCGTTTGAATTTGATTTTGACTTTTAAAACTTCGATTTTGAAATGGCGTTTCTTGTTGAAAATCCGTCCAAGTTTGATCAGCGTGCGGTCCTACAATTTTTAAGCGATGAGGGTGTGAAGCCATTGCATATTCATACGCGAATTCATGCAGTGTATGGAAATGCATGTATTAGGTACCCAACTGTAAAGGAATGGTGCCTAAAATCTAAGAATGGAAAAGAGGGGACTATGAATGAACCGCGACCAGGTGCACGGTGTACTGCAATTACAGAAAACAATATGGCATGTGTGGGAGGCCTTATTAGAGAAAGTCATCGAATTTAATTTAGAAAAAGTTCAAAAAAATTGCTGGTACGAGTGTAGGATCTGTCCATAGTATTGTTCGTAATCTGGGTTACAGCAAAGTTTTTTCGCAATGGATTCCTCGTCTTTTGTCTAACGGACAAAAATGCTTGCGAATGAGCTTATCTCTGCAACGCTTGACACACTATAGACAAAATGATGATGACTTTCTTCTAGAGTTTAAGGAACCTGGAGTAAATGTCAATGCAAGTCTGTACAATGAAACTTTCAACAAGCTTCATCAAGCAATAAGACGGTAACATCCAGGAAAACTTACGCGTGGGGTCATTTTGCTGCACGACAAGGCTAGGCCTCATGTTGCTAATGTGGTAAAAAAATCTTCAACGAAAGAAATGGAGGGTTTTAGAGAATCCACCCTATAGCCCGGATCTATCGTCTTACGATTTCCATATTTTTGGACCGCTGAAGAAGACGTTAAAAGGTCGGCATTTTGAGTCTGACGCAGAAGTACAGATAGCTGTGGAAGACTTCTTCAATCAGCAGCCAAAAGATTTCTATGAGCAGTGTATACGTCGGTTAGTAAAACAATGGGATAGGTGCCTTAACTGTGACTGTAATTATTTGTAATTAAATTGTTGAATAATTTTTTTATAAAGCCAAGATGGGTTTCAATTGAACACACCTCGTATATACAACATATAATAAGCAACTTTGATTGTCAAAAATGTTACCTCTGTTGCTGCATAGCTAAGAAGTTCGGTGATACCAAAACAGTGGGCACATTTATGCTTGTTCTAATATTGTGTTTGAAAACATCTCATTACGGCCTTTCTGCTACTTTTTAAGTAGTTGGTCGTGGATTAATGTTTGATTATGAGAAAATGTACCCGTTCTTGCCAGATTGTTAACAAGAACATATCAGAATTTTTTGCGTATACAGGGTTGCTCATTAGTGCTTCAAACTCCAATATTTGTTTTGTTTGTAAATATACAGGGTGATTGGTTAAAGTGGAGCATCTTTAATGTACTTTTCCAATAGAACACCCTGCATATTTTTGAATTCAGCGTAAATTATCTATCCAACGATCTCCTGTTTTTTTGATTTTGGATGAGGCGTTGCGAGGTTATCTAAAAAATGTGAAAATTGTGGTCGTACAGGATTAACTAATTAATTCCGTGCGAGAGCATTAGGATTAATTAAGAATGCATATTTCGTAGTTATGTAGCCAAGTGATGTACTAAAACGACACAATCACCAAAAATTAATTATAGTATGCTAGCGATTTTTCACCAGGAAAATTTTATTTATTTCACAGAGCATTTTATTAATTTTTTCATATGGAATACTCTGTCTATTATTATATTTTTTAAGTGTCACGTTAATTCTCCACAATGTTTATGAATATTGTGCTATGCCTAATTTCGATATTTTTAGAGATATTTTTACTTTTTCATTACAAACCGTTGAATTATTAAATTTTTTGTTTCTGTGTAATCTAGTAGCCATACTTTTGAGCTAGGACAGTTATTATTAATAACACTTTGTTTCAATTCAAGTATTATTTATAAAAAATGTTCAGTGTGACCTCCGTTCAGTTCGATACAAATTTTCAGTCTTTTCAAAATTGACATAATTTCCTGCTCGCAACGACTCAACGGAAATTGTACTAAAAACATCTATTATTCGTGGCCTCATATCGTTTACGTATACAGGGTATTCTATTTATAAAATAATACCTTGAAGATGCTCCGCTGTCGCCAATCACCTGTATATTTAAACATGTTTTTATAATACGCGCAGTATGGTACTACATCACCTAAAGAGAAACAAAATCTTCCAAATCATTTTAATAATGCCAATATTGGACTTTGATGCATTAATGAGCAACCCTGTATAATGCACTACACTTCCAACAGTAGTAGCGCTTCCAGAAAAATATTAAGGGGACATATTTTCTGTTTAGTTAAGTATTATCTCGGTTTAGCCTACAAGTTTTTGAAATTCTATAACTTTATAAATTTTGTATTGTATTCTTTCTTTATTATGGGCTAAACACATATTTTACAATAATTTTTTTATAATTGTCACTGAACTGTGTGACGATTTTACAACTGCACATAACAGTAGAATATTATGTTGTCAAGATATATTGATTTTTGTTTGTAGTCGAGCACCCTACACTGTGTTTCTATATTCCTCCAATTGATGTATCTGGTTGCATTTCTCTAGTTGTTTGTTTGGTTACCCGTTCACATTTTAACAGAGTGGGTAGTGGAAAGTGTATTTTAAGGACCGAAATGCCCATAGAGATATTTAAAGCATTTATCATAATAGTGTGCGGATAATAACAATTGTATAAATTATCAAATTTTATGGGAGTATAGAATGGAGATGACGGTATAGTATACACGCTCTCATTTGCTGACGATCCGGTTATTTTAGCATTAGATCAAGAGGCCGTGGCGTATATGTTGAGGAAGTTAAAGGAGGAGTACGAGAAACGGGGGTTGGAGATAAACATGAAAAAGATTGAATATATGGTTATTGGAGGCAAAGCAAAAAGCATTGCGACATACGGCTTCGAAGTTTGGATAGTAAACCAAACAACAGAACAAGGAATAAATGCTCTTGAAATGGACTTCTGGCGAAGATCGTGCGGTATTTCACGTTTGCAAAGAATTCCCAATGCCATAATTAAACAACAAATGAATGTGGATGAAGAAATGATAAATACAATAGAATCAAAGAGATTGAAATAGTTTGGGGAGGATGCCTGAAGAGCGTTCGCCTCAAAAGGTATGGATACCACATTAAAAAAAAAAGGGGGAAGACCGAGAACAACATGGAATGGGAATGCAGAAGTTGACAAAACGGTCTAGAGACCTGCACGAAAATCAGTGGCAAGATAAGCAAGTTTTGAAACTAGGAAGTGATAGACGGAGAAGGCATTCGTAAAATAATGGCTATATGATGATCAAATCTTACCTTGCAAAAAGCGGTTTAAGAGACTTACTAATCATTTGTGTGAAAAATAACCTTTATTTTTTCAGGGCTATAAAATATATTTAAAAAAATCAAATATCTATAATAATGGTGAGATGAGGTTTTACACGTTATGAAGGGGTTTGGTCTGCAAGACGAAAGGTCGGAGCTCCCGTATCCTTGCTCTCACACCAGGTTGTCCCTTACTAAATTAATGACACGTGGTGATGTGGTGAGCATCACACATTAGACAACCGCATCATTACCTCTTGTTCATTCGAACGCAGGTACTCAATTATTTAAAGCGACTGGGTAGGCCGCCCGCCCGCCAGGCGTCGAGTCGGGGGTTTGAACTCCCGCATCTTCCGCACCGGAACCCAGTGCTCTAACCACTGGACCACACTGACGCTCAAATATCTATAATATTCATGTGAAAAATATTTATTTGAATTGCTTCTACAGGGGTTGATGGTTTATTTTAAAGGTTAACTATATATTTTGGTTGTTTTAACATAGTTTTCCTGAATAAGATGAAAGATACGTATGCGACTACCCAGTTTTTAAGAGGTAGAATACTGTTTAAACATAAATGTAAAAACGAACTGTTACAAATTACTTTTAAAGCCAGGAATTTTACAATGAATTACCTTTACAATGTCTAGCAACTTCCAATATTTACTAATACTTGTTATTGTTTGGTATTTTTATGGGCCATGTTCCCCGAAATAAATAACAACATTTACATACAAATACACATTTAATATATAGATATCGAAATACTGTACCTGATTTCTTCGTTTGTGCTAGGTTGCAAATCTATTACATTTTCTTACTTTCTAATTTCATAATGAAACACCACTTTTTATATACTTCTACATTTTAGGATGTGATGTGCCTTCAACGTCTTGTAGAGTTTGTGTATCTTTTTAGAAGCACCAGGTAGAGAAAAGATTTAAATAAAATTATGAATGAATAGATGTTTTGAACACCATATTCACCATTCTTGAACGGAACAATTTTTTTACTTTTCCTAACCCGTTTCCTGCGTGGACCCTAGGCAAATTAATTAGATTTCGAAGCTGATCCCCAAAACAGTCTAGGCTGAATTCTTTTAATATAACTTAATAAACGTACACGGCCAATAATAATAAATGTATTAATGGGGCGCTTGCTGCGGCGGTGAAAGCGACCAAACAGCAGCAAGCTGTAGGCTGTGGCGACTGTTCTGCCTTATAAGGCTGCAGCTGTCAGTTGTTATTTATAGCCATCACCAAGGAGCCTCCAGAACGCGAGCTGCACTCGCCACACATCTGCAGAATCTTAGAATAAACATGCTTAATAAAAACTATACAGGAGTTCTTACATAAATCTGTCCATTAAAAACCAAAAATGCTTAACCACACTATTAGGGCGTTACCACAACACCTCAAGCTGTAGACTTAAGGGGGCGCCATTTTGCGGGTCGACATTTTGGGGGGATATTTAATTCGAAATTTGAATGTATGCCTCGAGATCTAATGTATTTGTGAAGCCGTCAGTTAGACCACTTACAATAAAAGTAATTCTTTTAGATACCTATGTTTGAATAAATTTTGTCGCCAACACTTCGTTCAAGGCCGAATCATAGTTTGCCTCTCTAAAAACATAAAAATATTGTAATTTACCTGAGTATCCATTAGGAATATAAATGACCTAAATTTTAAATAACTTAAATTACCATAAGTTTGTTCGTGACTAGGTTTATTATTATTTCTAGATCTTTGTAGGTTTGCTTGTAATTAGTTAGTAAAATATATTTTAATTGTATATAGTATTAGTAACAATTACACAATAAATATAAATATGGTTACTTCAGATCTATAGCTACCTCGTTCTACTTATAATATCTCGTTAATTAAATGCCTTAAATATTAGAAAGCTGCTACCATAAATCGACAAGTTAAGTAGATTCAATGAAACTCAAGATTAAAATTAAGAATTACTGTATGAGGAGAGTCCCTAATTTTCCATCCTAACAAAATTCGTGAAACCATGAAGTAAATAATTAATTTTTTAATATTAAACGTAATATCCGCTACCATTTCCACAGATATTCTAACTGCATTTCAATAATTTCAGACATTTAACATATACTATTGTTTTCTGGGTTTATTTTGTTTGATAATTTAAATATACAAAACTTTGAGAAAACCCCATACCTCTACAATAAGTAGTAGACCTAAGTACCTATCTCAGCAACTAAGTTGCTTTAGTCAGTAGGAACTGGTGAACTCGGACTATCTAAATTAATTTTGGCGGAAGAAATCCTTTAAAGATGAGTTCTTCCCCAAATGAACAATTGTAGTTTACTAAATGGATACGTAATTTAAGTATACAGTACGTTGAGAAAACCTCGTACCACTACAAACTACTTAAAGATGTATTTTGGCAATTAAATAGCCTTCTTCAGTAGGAGCTGCTTTTTTATAAATCTCGCGGCTAAGGCATTTAATATGAATATATCCACTGACAAAACTAAAAGTCTCGCCATATCCAAAGAACCTCAAAGATTCAAACTTGTAGTTGACAATACAAAATGTACATTACAGATAAAGAGGTCAAGGAGTGAACATTTCGAGTCATGGGGATCTGTGTAGTGAAACCAACAAGGCCGCTGCTATGGCTGGCTGTCTTACAGATATCGTATGGTATAAGAAACATCCAAATATAGGGAGCAAAACAAGTATATATAAATCATCTGTCAGACCTGTGATGGCATACGTAGCGGAGACCCATGCAGGCAACAACAAAAGCAAGAAAATATTAAGAACAACAGAAATGAAAGTATTGAAAGCGGTCAATGGAAAAACGTTGAGGGATAGAATCCGAAATGACATCACCAGAACATGCAAGACGGAGGACATAGCAAGGTGGACGAGACAAAGAAGGAGAATGTAGAATGCACTTGTGTCATGAATGGACGAGAATAGAATAGCAAGGATAGCAAAAGACAAAAGACCAGAAGGAAGACCAACCAAGACCAAGAGATGGCGACACAGTTAGATATCGACATCACAGCATTAATAAACCAGCAGTAACACGCCAAAGATCTAAATTAAGAAGAAGGAGAACAAGAAACTAGAAGCTGACGAACGAATTTTGACGGAGGAAAATCTCTGAAGATGTGTTTTTACCAAGTATACAATGGAAGTCTACTAAATGGACACGGTGATTTAAGTATACAGAACGGTAAGAAAACCCGTTACCAAGTAAATAATTAATTGACGTAAATACTTATTTTGGCAACCAACCTGTTATCAGTAAGAACTGCTAAACTTATACTATCTAAAGTAACTTTGGCTAAGGGAAACCTATGAAGACGAGTTCGTTACGAAGTCAACAATGACAGTTTGTTGAATAGAGACGGAGGTTAAAGAATACAAAACTTGATAAAACTCTTACCACAACATATTTAAGGCACCTAAACAATGTATTTCAGTAACTAAGTAACCTATCAGTAGGAAGTGATGAATTTCAACCATTTAAATAATTGAACCTCTGAAGATGAGTTCTTCACCAAGCCACTAAGGGAAGTCTGTTGAACAGAGCAACTTAGCTGCAGAAATATGTATTTCGATGTAAGTACTAAATATTATGGTGGTCAGCGGTTAACTCAAACTTCCGAAGACTTTAATACTAATTGCAGAAGCTCAAAAGGAACCTCAAATATGGTAAAATCATTGGAACTTTCTGTTTTTCTTATCTTACGAACTTCTTATAACACACAGTTTTTTTGTTTTTTTTAAAGAATCGTGGAGTTTTCAAAGGCAACGGGACGTGCACATGACCTTGAAATTCAAGAGCTCCGGATCCGCAAATCTCTTGTATCTAAAGCGCACTCCCAAGGAACAATAACCGTGACACTACCACTGTACAATCGCACGAGCAGCCACTGTGTAAGCATACAGTAAAAGTTGATTAAATTAATTGTTTTTAGGACACCCTCAAAATAAGTTTATAGTTGATACATGCATGATATTTTTAATCCAACCTAAATTTTGTCAATGGGAAAGAGCTCTGAGTATCATAACTTTACAAATGTAGAATATTAGTTTTAACATGCTCGGAATAAAATACCATACCGGTAGGAGAGAGAAGTTGTATACAACAGTGATGTAATAGTCCCTTGAATTATTAACGTGAAGCAAGTTTTGGATTGATCTAGCACTTAGCAGTGAATATGATATGTATCTAGAAACATATTGAACAATAAATATCAACTTAATTTAAGTTACTGTATATTTAAACTTAAACTTAAATTTCAAGTAGACGTAAAACGTCTTGTCGTCATGTAATGTATTGATGCTGTGCATTATCTGTTTTCCCGCAAAAAGCATGTTGAGCTTTCTACTACAGGTTCCAGTTTATTACACGATATGACGTCAAAAATAAATAAGTGTTATTAAAATCCATCTTTAGACCCAATAAAGCCCTCAAGACACTTACGTAAAAGACTAACACTTTGAAGCTCGAAAGCAATAACCGACACAATTTTTAGCTCAGTTCAGTACTGTTGAAAAGTTTAAAGAATCTGTGCGGGATTTCCCCAACTCGTGATGCTGGCAGTTGAACTCTGTTCCTTTTAAAATTTTGTAACCGACCACGAAAACCAGTCTCGCTGTTGCAGAGCAGACGAGACAAGTGCTACAAAACCTATGAACGACCCGCAGAGAATCTGCACAAGGTCGATGAGAGGGATGTCGCGATGTCTGTGACATCACTGCCCCAGCTCGTACAATGCCACTGCTTACGTCACTCGACATTGCTGACAATGACACTTGTGCTGCATCCACTTGACTGTGTTATCTGTCTTTATTATAATATAGCACTGGGATAAAATTGTACATTATGTCATAATTACAGACACCATCGTTATCCTTTCTCATATAAAATTGTGTAGAGCATTAATTTGATGTAATGTAAGAGTTAATGCTGTCGACTAATATGATCAAAAAGTGGTTGTGCACACATTGTCTGTGATTGATTAACAGGAACACTTGGCAACAGTTCTTCTTTTAAGCAGTACTTAGATAGAGTATGAATATAATATGTAATATATTTCTAGCAATGTATGGCATTACCACAAGATTTTGCATTTAATATATAAAAATATATAGTTCAATCAACAACTTGATGAGAGGGGCAGGGGAGTCAAAACATTTAGAACATTTAGAATGTTTTGACAGTATTTACCGTCATGCGCGTAGTACTGTTTTGAATGCAATATTTCAATATAATAGTAGTTGAAAAACAAAAATTAAAATTATATACATTTAATTTTTGATAATATATTAGTATCATTGAAAACAATTAGCAATGATTTACTTAGCAAAATTATGTGTTTTATGCGTTTCTACATTCAGCTACCGCCACTGATATTATTGTTAATTGTCTTTCTGATTGCAACTGACAAAGGAAACAATTTTTGCCAGTACTAGTACATAACAATTGTATCTACAATGTAATAATTTATGCCTCAACTTACAAAGAGTATCCACAATTTTAATAATTTTTTTCCTTCATCAAGTTTGCCAAACAAACAATACCTTTATTTATACACACAACTATATATATATATATATATATATATATATATTTACCGTACAACTGAGCGTCCCCCTGTGTAAAATTTCAATTACACGGAGCGTCCGGTGCCACCGAGCGTCCGATAGACGGACGCTCGGTGGCAAGCTTATGTAAATTTGCCACTGCAGTCCTAGATGTCTATGCCATCTATTGGCATAAAAAATCTCGGGACGTCCGGATGCTCATTTTTGTGATGCTTGTATAAAAATAGTTCACGGAAGTGCCGCCACTAGGCGCTGCCAGCGGTCAGATGTATATCCGACATACAGCAAAATTGTTGCAGCGATCAACCGAGCGCCGGTAATTATCAGTGTATATTTGATCCACACATTAACCATCTCAGCGTTCAACCGAGCGCCTACTATTGTCTTGTAATTTGAGCGCCTCGCTTCTTATCGCTTTACGAGTGTAAACTTCCGTTATGACCTTTACAAGTTTTTATCAACGCGGTATTCTTTTAAGCGTAAAGGGGAATTC
>JABXWE010016561.1:0-35408 GCA_014611495.1 Limonius californicus | reverse complement strand
AGGAGGTCCACAGATTCAAAGGGGGAACTCTTATGGTATGGGGTGGTATTGCAATTGGAAGAAGAACGCCTCTCGTTTTGGTGGATGGGAGTTTGAACGCAGTTCGATATCGTGATCAGATACTGGAAATGTTTGTCCTTCCGTTTGCAGCCGAAGCGGGAGAAAACTTCATCCTCCAACATGATAATGCCCGTCCCCATACGGCGGGGCTTGTTAGAAATTTTCTCCAAGAGCACAATATAACGGTTTTACCTTGGACCCCGCAGAGCCCTGACATGAATCCCATTGAGCACCCATGGGACATGCTTCAAAGAAGGATTCTGCGGGATGGCGTTGTCCACAACAACCAAAGGGAACTCTTCGCTGCTCTTCAGCAAGCTTGGGAGGACATTTCTCAAGAAGAGTTTGATATTCTAATTTTAAGTATGCAGAGACGGTGTAGGACGGTGTAGGGCACTTGTTAATAATCGAGGAGGACATACAATGTACTAAAAGTTAGCTGTTGGTTGAATAAACAAAGAAATGTTAAATGATAAAATTTTATCTTAAATTATTTGCGACAATTTCTTTTTTTACTGATCTCATTCGCTTTATTTGTCATTTAAATAAATCATTAAGAACCATTTTGTTCCCATTTATTCCCTCATTTCCCAAAATTACTCGCTAAAAAAATATCCTTAGACTTTTTGGGGGTGTGTATATAGTTAGAGTTCAGTGGTATGGTATAAGTGAATAAAAAGACATTTTATCCATAACGGGAAAAATTTACCCGAATGGATAAAATGTTTTTTTATTCACGTGTGGCATATAAAGTGTTTTCCAATATCTTCATTTAATTATACAAATAAGATTTAAAATTTAATAAATAATGTTAAATAAGTAATCACATTATCTGGTTGTGTGATGGTTACGCGTATGCTTGGAAAACCTCGTCCTAGATCTCGCTCTTTCAAATCATCATCATCATGTATTTTGTTAGATACTCTGGATTGTTTGTAAATAAAGACAAAACAGAATTGCTAGTGCAATTTTACTGGCAATACAATATTGTTGAAAATGTCGCATTTACGTGCTTTCGAAGACGATATTTTGTACCGCAAATCTTCTTAGATGAAGCTGGGATGGTAGTGGCTAATTTAATACCTGAAAAATCCAAATCGGCATATGAAGAGTATAGTACCTTTTGTGAATGGAGAACTCTGAAAAATGTAAAATGCGTCACCGAGAAAGTACTTTTGGCATATCATAGTTAGAGCTTCAACTTTATGGTCCTACTATTCTAAGCTCAAAGCTACATTATCTACAAAAGAAAATATTGACATTTCCAAGTAAGTAAATTATTATGTTTTTTAACTATATACAGTTATTATAACTTGACATTTTCGGGTTTGCGAAACTTATAGCTCTGATAAAACGACAAGCAGCAGAATACAAACTCAAAAAATCAAAAATGTTTGAGGTAAGCAACAACAATTTTTTGGAAGATCCTGATGGGCAATTTCTCTTTATTAAAGTAAAAAAATTCTAATTACGTAACTGAATTCCCAGCTCTTAATGGTGTCGTTGCGATCATGGGTATAGCAGAAGGATGCAGGATTAATGAATTCCCCAGGATAAATGTCGATGATATTGACGATAGAGGTTGTGTTTTGATAGTTGGCATTCCAGTTACAAAAACAAAGAAGAGTCGTACTTTTGCAGTTGTCGGTGATTGATTGATTGATTGATTTGAAAGAACGAGATCTAGGACGCGGTTTTCCAAGCATCTCTATGCACTTAGGCCACATTTGGCCCATTGTACACCCTGACTAATAATTTTGTCTATCTGGGGTAATTGCAACTCCAGTAGTAATTTTTAACGTGTCACACATTGCAGTGGCACGGGACCTACGGCTTTACTTCTTATCCGACAGAAGGCGCACTTTCAGATATTTCCCCTCTAGAAAAATTTCACCGACCTCAGCCAGGTTCGACCCCGCGTCACTTGGATCTAAAGGCAAATGCGCTAACCACTAGACCACAGAGACCGGCAGTTGTCGGTGATGGTTGTGGAATAAATAATCATCTCGAAATATTAAAAAAATATGCGAATCTACGCTCACGTAATGTAAACTACAATAAAGTTTTCATCTGTTATCGAGCTCAGAAATGTACAGTACAACCGGTAAGAATTAATACATTGTCCAAAGTTCCTAGAATTATTGCACAATATCTAAAGTTGGCGAATTCTGAATCTTATACAGAACATTGTTTTCGCCGTTCATCAAAGAGTTTGTTAGCCAATCCTGGAGCTGATTTCTTGACTATCAAGAGACACGGTGGATGAAAATCATTCACCGTGGCGGGCGGAAAGATACATCGAGGTATCAGTTGATAACGAGATAGCTGTGTCGAAGAAGATCCTCGTTGGTATTGAATCGAATGAAGCAGTAGCTCGGATGTTCAGGTCTAAATCCAGCAATAGCAGGCGAAAAGAAATTAATATTTCCTCCTAGGTACATTTAAATCATATAGAAAACAGTACGGTTAATATCTATGATATTAGGGAAACAAAAAATGTTAATATTTGGTGAATTACATTTATATTTCAAGATAATTATAATATTGTGCAAGATATGAAATAAAATTGCTGTTTTATTACTAGTGAATAAAGTAACATTTTATCCATCCTCATCATTAAAATATTACTTTGCCATGGAGATTTTAATAGATAAAACATAGTGGTTGGAAAAAATATATTTTTTCGAAAACCGTAATAAATTGATTTATACATGACATCTGTGAAAACTCAAAATGACTGTTTTCTTGTCTCAAGACGTAAAATACTTTTTCATCATACCTGATTAGTAAGTAGGTCAATACGTCATTGTTTTCTTTACAGTGACACTTTATATTGTAGTGCCCGTTACCATGTCAAACTTAACTTAATATTTCAATTCATCCCAAGGGTAAAAAAGTAAATTCCAATAATAAATGTCGAAGAATATTAACTTTATTTGTAACAGCACAAAACTTTACGCTCACGTATATGGGGTACAATATTCTATATTCACTTAGTTATATTAAATGTTAACGAGCAATTAGAACAGTTGCTAACTTGAATAATCGAAAATCTTTTTTTGAAACTGAACTTATATTTTCCTGTATCTCAACATTTTTCATTTGTAGAGAATTTTGATTTTCTTCAGCCCATTGACTAATAATACTTATATCTTTATTTATTTCTACATCGTGTTTCTCATTCTGGAGGTGCTGCTGTATAGTAAATCTTGTAGATGAACTGGGAGTAGGCTTCTCGGAAATACTTCTATTACCTATTATACAAAATTTCGTCTGCAATTTTTAATTTATTTTTTTCTCAACATAACTCTCTGCAACTGTGTGAATTTCCATCCACCGTGTCTCTTTGAGCCAAGTACGTCAATACCGGTGTGTCACAGGCCACAGCCAGAAAAGTTGCCGAACTTCTAAATAAATCCCCAGTGTAAGCGGTAGGATTTTAAAGTTTGAGGAATCCCGCGATTTTAGCAGGAAATTTTGCAAAACTGTTTTTGCCTACTGGTTGGTTTACACATTTTTCTGATTGATATTTGAAGAAAAATCATCGATTTTCGTTATTTTTAGATAATATTTTAATTAATCCAATAAAATGGATATGCCTTTCTTCTCTGTTAATAATCATAAGCGAAAGTCACATTCCATTTTTTAATCTGAATTTGTTACTATTGCATTTTTATCTTCAACGTCGTCTATTGACATTTTACATAATTCATCTTTCCTGCAAGCTTCAGAAGTTGCCATTATCATAACTATCTGAAAAAACAGGTCACATGGAGAACAGCGTAATTTCCCATGACGATTCAACTATTTGGGTTAAATTTTAAGGTTCACTTTGGCAACATATTTTTCTTGTTTTGGTCAAGCAGTTTCTTCCTATAATTAATAGGGACGAATTGTTGAATGCAAAAAATTATTTTACACGCATTCATCAAAGCACATCAATTTCAAAATCATCCGTCATTTTGAAAATACATAGTTACAACTGTTGCTCTGCAAGATTTTCCCCTGAAAATTAACCCATTTCCTTTCCAAAATTCAGAGAGTGCTCTGGCTTGACCGGCGCTCCTGTATGGGCTACGCTCGCAAAAAAATCCAATGCAAAAAAGGTATTTCGCAATCTAGAACCAAAAATAACTATTATGTGATTTCTTTATTTAAAAAAATCTTAAAATAGCCTTTTCATGAAAACGCAGAAGGGGTTGCGAATTACTTGGGCTATCCTGGAAGGGGTCACGACCCGAAAAAGGTTGGGAACCACTGCCATAGAGCTTGTGATATGTAAACATTGTCAAGTTATCAGCTGTCATGTTTTATTGCTTGATTTATGAGGAATATTTTGAAATAATATTGGCTATCTAGAACAAAACTTTAGCATCCAGTGTGCATTCAGTTATTGAATTGATTAGCAGGAACCATGCAGGTCCTGTTAAAAGTACTTTGTTTTACTATTTTTAGTGTTTCATGGAGTGAAGGTAAATATTAAACAATTTATACTGTATCAGTTTCAATATTTAAAATTTCAATTGCAGAATGTATAGGATTAAATGCAAAATCTCCAGAATGGAATCCAATATATACTGTCAAAGGAATTCTCTATATTCCCTATGCTGAACTGGAAGAACCTTTCTATGCATGGTAAAAAAATGTTTTTATTACAAATTTACTGCATTCTTTCTTTTTTGGTGACGACATATAAACTTAAATGTTTGTTGTTGAAGTTTGAAGACAATAGGTAGAAACTCTTGTCTACAGGGGCTGATAACTTTCTGAAGAATACAGTGATAAATGATAACCGCAGTTGTTTGTAGCTTTTATTTTTCCTAAGAAATTTGTTCCTACATAATCAGCAAACAGCTTAAGTTGTAGTGGTGATAAATTTTCTTCTGGAAGAACTTCTTTAATAAGGCATCATACTGACAGTGCTGTTTATTTTTACAGAATGGCAATGTAAAAAACAAATATTAACAGAAATGGTTTTCTATATATTAATGTCCAAAACAGCTAATGCTACTGAATGAATTTAGAAATATTTAATAACTCTACAGTATTTCCGAGTGTTGCTTTGATGTATGAATATTAATACAACTACAACAACAGCAACCTTATAAGAAAACAGGCTTTTAGGAAATGTAGAACAGTTGACAATTGTTTGACAAAAACTGAGTGAAAAATTCTAATATCAATAATCTGTGTAATATCATTCTATCTATAACATTGAAGGTGTAGAATGATTTATGAATGAATGAACTATTTAATATATCCAGAATGCTTTCGGATATGGACACAAATTTATCGGTGTGTAAAAGTTGATTTGTAAATAAAAACTAACATGTTTCTATAAAGATAAAGTTCTAAAATGACGTATTTACATAATATATCTAAAATAGTGGAAAATATAGCACTACTTATAAGATTTTTATTGGCAAACGCGCAATAAAATTTAAAGTCATTAGTCCTAAAATATTTAGTTTCAGAATTAATCACTTTTATAGTTTATTAGACTTGAGGTGTACTATTTAAACAACAATGGGATTAGTGATACGAATGTAGTTCAAAAATTGTTTTTAATATAAGCAATAAAGAATGTATAACAAAATAGCAAACCTGTTAGGTGTTTAGTCTGTTTATCAACATGACATTGATAACGTCAATCAATGGAACTACAAATTATTTTCACGCTTTCGATAAAAACACCTAGAAAATATTAACTTACAATGCTGTCATTGCATAGCTATGTTGTAATAATATCCATTTATCCAAAAATAATACTCCTACATTTTATGAACACTTTTATAGTAAATATACAACAGAGCCTTGCTTCGAAATTAACACATATTATGTTACTTGTTAGTTCTACAGTATCTTGCTTTGCTACGCTGTATTCTATTCTTAGTTGTTCTTTGGTTTTCATTCGTTTCTATTTCTCTATTGTTTAATAAAGTTAATAATATGTATTGCTTGGATTAATACTGCAAAAGAATAAATGTATTCTCACCAAAACAGACCCATTCATTATGTGGTATTATTATGTACAATGCATAATTATTTATTGGTATTTTATTTCTGTAATTTAATTTAGGTATGATTCTCCATCTAAGCAGTCTCGCATAGACTACTATGGCGGTATGGTTAAAACATACCAGTTAGGAAGTAATGGTCAATATGGAACTAGTTTGAAGGTTGCACCAGTTACCACAGAAACAGAATTGAATGCCAAGACGTGCCTGCAAGTAAATGGCTCAAGTGATGTTAGTATTGAACCACAATCTGTTTTGCCATCCCTTACTGGATTTGAGTGCGCAGGTATATCTTGAAAACACTTAACAGTTAGAAAATTTGTATAAGATATATGCAAAATCCTTTATTAATTGTTGCTTTCCTCACTTCTGTAAAATTCTTAATATTGTCACACTTCAAGTCACCATTTCATAAAATTCGACCAACTCTCTAACTATGCAAAGGTACAATAAATAAAAATTAAGCACATAAAGATTGATTTTTAATCAAATCATTATGACTATTATCAATAGGTGCAGAAATGATTGATGGAGTAGACACCGAAAAATGGCAGTTAGTTCAAACAGTAGGTCAGAAAGTTAACCGGTACACAATGTGGTTAACATACAAGGACCAGCCTAATAGTCGTAGTGTAAAGTATGCTGTACCAGTTAGGTAATATAACCCATTCATCACCAAGACCTTAATTGAAAAGCAATTGTTTTTAGGTATGAAATGAAGGGCTTTAATTCCTTATTAGGTAGTCATTATGACCATTACTTCTTGAATTACGATTCATACAACATTGATAAAATAGATCCAAATGTCTTTCAAGTGGAAGATAGTAAGAGTTGTTTAAATTTTGTTTTATTTCTTTATGGAAAATTTATGATTTTTAGATTTACCCTGCAATGCATTCCCTGGTCCTGGTGACAAACACATATACACATTTAATCCAATGAAAGAATTTGTTCATCCAACAACAACTACTCATGTTGACTTTGAATTTGATAAATTCAAAACAAAACATGGAAAACAATATGCTGATGTGTTAGAACAGGAACGTCATAAAGAAGTTTTTAGGCAGAACATCCGATTTATTCATTCTGTGAATAGGCAGCAAAGAGGTAAAACTGTTTCAACACAAAATGTCGTATAACTATAAAATGAGGTTTGTAGGATACACATTAGGTGTAAATCATTTAGCTGATAAAAGTCCACTTGAAATGAAAGCTTTGAGAGGACGAAGATATTCAGGTGGATACAATGGGGGAAGTCCATTCCCATATAAACATGTTGATCAAAAGCAATTACCTTCCGAATTTGATTGGAGGATATATGGTGCTGTTACTCCAGTTAAAGGTGGGTGATTAATATTTTAACTATATGATGTCTGAATATAAATCTTCTTTCTTCTCTTCATATAGATCAGTCTGTCTGTGGATCCTGCTGGTCATTTGGAACTGTTGGTGCTATTGAAGGTGCATTTTTCTTAAATAATGGACATAATCTTGTGCGTCTTTCACAACAGGCTCTTGTTGATTGTTCATGGGGGTAAGTAGCATAAAGCGGTGTTAAAAAGTCCAAAATTACTTTAAAGATTTTAAACGCAAGCATTTTTCAGCCATACACTGCACTATATCAGACATGCATTTAATCACAATTATTTAATAAAGAAAACAACAAAAATTTTGATTCTCAAGGATACACATAAAAAAATTAGTTAAAATTAAAAAATTATGCAGAGTAAATTCAGACAAAATCCTCCAAGAATATATTATTTAAATTAGAATAAATTTATATATTTCAGTGGCCAGCCTTTATTCTTAATGACTAATTCTTCATCTTTTTGGCATGGAATTTATCAGTTTTCCTAGTTCTTCCTCCGAAATATTAGGAAACTAAGCGTAATCTGAGATTCGATTTTTTTTCGAGGTTTTTTTTAGATATCGTGTTTGATACCTTTTGCTACAAGTTCTCTATTGGATTCAGGTCTAAGGAGTGTACTGGCCAGTTCATCCTGTTACTTTTCTTGGCCCTCATCCATGATTAAGCAGTTCTGCTCAGTGGCCAGCAGCATTATTGTCCTATGAAATAAACTTTTCAAACAGTTTTACACTTTAATTATAGCAGTGATGAAGAAGAATTTTCTTACCCTGAAAAAATGTCCTCCCTTGGGAAGTAATTGCCTACTTTTATCTCTTAGTTTGGAGGAACCAAAGCTAACTTTTTGTTTTGGTGTTAGAAAAAACATATTGTGTACCAGATCCCTGAAACAGGCCTTTCCTTCTAGGTAGCATATTCAAGGCAATAGAGATATAGTAATTATAACTAAATAGTTAAAAATAATTTGCAAAATTAGGCGTAAAGTTCAAAACCAATTACGGGCTTGGGTGATGCAAGACTTTTTAACACCACTATCCATGTTGAAATTCAGTTCCTTATTAAAGTGACTCAAATATTTATTCTCACACACAGGTATGGTAATAATGGCTGTGATGGTGGTGAAGATTTCCGTGCTTATCAGTGGATGTTAAAACATGGAGGAATACCAACTGAAGATGACTATGGTCCTTATTTAGGCCAAGTAAGTTTATCAATTAAATTTCTTTGAACTTGTAAAGTCTAGGTTTTCTTCTATTAAGGATGGATACTGTCATGTAAATAATGTTACACTAACTGCAAAAATAACTGGATATGTAAATGTAACTTCTGATAATGAGCCTGCACTTCGATTAGCACTTATAAAACATGGACCTATAAGCGTTGCCATTGATGCTAGTCATAGAACATTCAGTTTCTATTCTAATGGAGTTTATTATGAACCAAAATGGTAAGTGTTCTACTTTATCTTGTTTAATAAGGTATATATTAATTGTTGTACTTTGCAGTGGCAATAAAGTTGATGAGCTAGATCATGCAGTTTTGGCTGTTGGGTATGGAACAATAAACGGCCAAGATTATTGGCTGATTAAGAACAGTTGGTCCAACTACTGGGGCAATGATGGATATGTTTTGATGTCCGCAAAAGATAATAACTGTGGTGTTATGACTACTCCCACTTATGTAACAATGTAAATCTCTCTTTCTTATTTTTGTGTGCTTCCAAGAGATTATTTCTTTATTCATAGTTTTTCGGTCTCGTAGTATATAGAATGTAACCAAATAAGCAATGTAATACTTGTTGTAGGTGAATATTTTTACAAAATAAAATAATTTGTTTCTCCTTTATGCTTATTATTTTTTAAAACTTTTTTTGGAATTGCTGTGGTTGTTTTTATCGTTTTCTATTAAATTATTACTTTTCAATAACAGAATTAAAACTTTACTATTTGCTTAAATCCACTGTAACACCACTAACTTCTACAACTTCAACAATCAACCCAAAACAAACAAATTTTTCCAAATTTGTCAACTACCTTTTGGTTTACCTCAAAGTTCATATTAATCAATAAGTTGAATAGTATATTCTTCAACGAGTGTAGAATGACCGCTATTATTCACAAGGATGAAAATTCTGTCACGAGCCGAAGGCAAGTGGCAGAATCATCCGAGTGAATAATAGCTATTCTACACGAGTAGGAGACTATACTGTCTCTATGACTATTTCATAGGAAGTTACAATTTTTGGTCTGAATCAGTATAATAAAAATTTTGCTTCAGATGGACGTATGTATATATGTCGGTTCACTAGCCACAACCATTTTACGCCGTGTACACCATTTGTACTGTTTCTGCGATTTCTTCGGCAGTAAATTAATACACGTCGTTTTCGCGGTTTCCGTTATTTCTGGTGGCGAACACATTTCAGCGTTTTCACTGTCTGAATTATTCATACCTAGTTCTTACTGTTTTTACTAATACGAAAATTTAAAACTGTTTTTGACAGTTACTTCAAAAACAAGTGGGAGATCCCAAGCGCTAACATGCCACGCCCACTAGCTTCCGGTTCCGCAATTTATCGTTGGATTCTGATACAGAATCCCACGACCCACTGAAATAGAGAACAGAATCCAACGGCAATAGAGAATATCTATCATTCTTCAACTAAAAACGTATATGTAACAAATACATTATATTATAGTCGTAGAGAAACTATATTATTAATAATTTGAACTAATTGAAAATGAAATTAATGATATTAATTTTATTATTAATTAGTATTTATCTAACTTAACATACAGGATGGTCTGAGAAAAATAGAGCAAACATTTTTTGAAGACAGTTCTGCAACATATTAAGATCATAAACTGAATTCTAATACCTCTAATTTGAATAACTTGGAAAAAATATGTTGCTAAACATAAAAAGAAATATGTGATTGTTGATTTTCAATATTAATTTCATGGATTGCTATCAATTATCACCATTTATTAAAAATGTTGCACGGAGCAATATTGAGGTCTTTGTTGTCTTCGTTTGACAATGATAGTATTCTCTGATGATTGAATTTAAACATTTGTTTTAGTTTTCTATACATACATAGCAATCAATTGCATTATAGCTTAAACCAATGTTCTCAAATTTTCATTCCTTCCACAGGGGCGAGTTCACGTGCTATTTTTTGACCACCATACTGAATAAGACCGACAAACCATAAATTAGTCTGAGTACCTACACTTTACGAATGAGTTACAGCCTTCTGAAGTAGCAATTATCTAATTACTTTGTATCATAACAATTTTTATGAAATTTCTCATGTCTTGGTGCATCAAAACTTTGTTGAATTATGATTTCTACTCGAACCTATCTGAAATCAGAAATTTAATAGATTGAAAAATAACGCAACTATGATTTTTAGAAAACTTAGACATGACTGTTTATACAGAATCTGTGGAAGTCTGCCTGAGATAAACTTTAATTAAAACTACTTGCAAATTTTAATAAAGTTATGAAAATGACAAATTGGCGTGTTTTTATAATTTGCAAAAAATGTTTCTTAAAAACTGCAGAGAGGATGTTTAAATAAGCGCATAGACTACGAAACGCGGTTTTATTAATTTTTATTAGTTATACAGGATGTTCATCAAATGCGGGTTTTCTCAATATTTTATAAAGAAAGATAAATGCAGAAGATATTCAAAATGGCATATTTGTATATACAGGGTGCTCAATTATGTGAAAGGACTAAATTGCATTAATTCTGTAAAAAATTATTGTATTTATTGATCAAAACTATTCATATAAAACATAACTTAATGTATTTACAGGGCTAACGTTATAGGGTCGGACTAGCTATGCAACTGCCACATAGTGTATTATTACGAAATGTAGGATAAAAATGGCGGGATCGTGTGTTTGCCATTAACGAAAGAACCGATAGTAAAAATTACTGTCGTGTTTCACAGTGTAGTAGTATATATAAAAAATTTTGTGGGTTTGGATAATAGCTATAAAAATTGATAAAGATATAACAAAGAGTTGCTAAGTGTAAACATTATGTAAAGGTTGATGTTTTCCTTCTTTTATCGGTCGAATGACTACACCACTGTACGAAAGTATTTCACTCAGGCTTACTGACATTATTACTAGCAAAATATCAACATATGTATAAACACACATCCACTAATGAACTTTATCCTGTTTACGCCGGCTATTTGTAAATTTATTTGCGCCATTTATATTATATACTTACGGTAGTATGTATACGTACATAATCTATATTCTTTGGCATTTCAGAATAGTTTGCAAAAGACCTTGTTACTAGTTTAAAAACAATGTAAAACAAAACGTTCTGTCGGCATGAAAATATTCTCGAAACGAAGTTTTAAACTTCACATTAAAAATCAACATTAAATCTCACAAAAAAATTAAGATATGTCCTCTTTAAATTTAAAGTATTGAAGCAAATATTGGAATTAAAAAATCTTCATACAATCTAGATCTACTATACCTACTTTACAACTTGTAGTAGGCTCATTAATTCAGTACGGAATTATCGCTTGGGGATCTGTAGCTACTAATCACATAAAATCAATAGAAACCATTCTAAAACGATTCATACAAATTATATACAATATAGAAAATAGATATCCTACTGAATTATTATATCAAGAATCAAAAATTTTTGACGTAAGAACCGTATATAGCAAAAATCTAATAATCCATCAATACAAACACACCGCCGAATTAGAAAAATCAACATCAACATTTAACAAGAACTAAAGCTATGGAGATTAATGAAATAAAACGCTCGGAAAAGAAGTTTGGACAAAAATTTATTAATTTTTTAAGACCACGACTTTCCAACATAATACCAAAAGAAATGTGAATTATTAAGATAATTGGAAATTTCAGAAAAAGGATACATACAGAAGGTCGTCATATATTAAGAATGATATTAAAAAAGGTCCTATAATTAGTGCAATGTTTTTATTTTATATTTAGTAATTAAGGTATATTTTATGAGATAGTATTAATTCGTGATTCCATTAATGGTGTAGGTACTTATAGATCGCGAACAGTATAGTATTTAAATTTAAATGTTATTGTATCATGTAAAACTTAATGTTTAGGAGCTCATGCACAAGCATTTGCTGCTGCGAGTGGTTACTCATTGTTTTATTTTTCTAAATAAAGTATTTCTAAATATACAGGTTGTATTTAACACTTCTAAAAATTGCTTTGAATTTAAATGCAAAACCCTGTATTTTCAAGCTTAACAAATTTGCATATTATGTTAGCATTTTATTTCCTTCGTACCGTATTTCTTTTCTTTTTGAAACAAGGTGTAGATGGATGGATGCACTGGAAGTTAATTAAAGTTGTTATTGTTTTGTCTGGTGAGTTAACACAGCTAGTTGAATTGTCAAAGGAATTCATTACTAAAAATGAATTATAAACTAATTTTAATATATGCCTTACTTTCTTTAAGTGCTTACACTACATGTATAGACAATGAAGAATTCTGTGATATTAAAGGACAAAGTTGTAGTGAAAATAAAAATCAAAAATATAGGTTAGAAAATTTATGTTGAGTATAAGTTATTGCATTTTCCATTCGATATAATTAAATCTCGTGTATTGTTGAACTAACCAAACATAAAACACATATAAGTAGCACATTATTATTATACTACTGCAAGGGGTAGTACACTGTTACACGATTATGTAAATATTTATCGAAATAGTTATAGTTGTCTTATTCACTTATACACTAGGTGTTAGGTAATACTTATAGAGAATTTAAACATATGCAATTTCCATACTTATATAATGCAGAAATAACACTAGTCAAAATATTCCTTCGGCATGACTATGTGTAAACTACGTATTGGCAAAACTGACATTCACATAAATGTTCAATAGGTGGAATGGTTTAATAGTTATAAATCTCCATGCAGCATATGTAGCCTTAATGTTTAGTCCATATCCCATAAGTTACATTTGTTAAACTTGTTATTAACTAAAGGAACAAACGATAAATACCTATTTCATGTAATTGCTATTGAGACGCCAAATAATTCACATTTCTACAAACTTTTTTGAATAAGGAATTTATGAAGTGTGTACATATAGTTTCCTTTAGAATCCCTAGTACTATTTTTGAAGCTCCTCAGGATGATGCAAATTTAAGAGACATTCTAGAAACTTTAAAGACATCCAGATTATACCTAGAATTTTCTAATACCAATTAAATTGTTCAAAAATTTACAATTTGTATTAGAAGGACACATTAATATTAGTCACTTTTGTAAAATTTTCTAGAACCTTTGTTATAAGAAGAGTAATACACCAAAATTATCTTGTACGTTCTTAATGGTTTGTATAATTAACACCCCTAGAATTGCATATATTTATCACTAATAATTTATTACAAAGTCAGTTATATCACACCGATGTTCTGATTTATTTATTGTCTTGTAAAGCAGCCCACACTGGAAGTGTGAATGCGTTATTCTTACACTCTTTGAAACAAACAAATTATTCAGAAATCAAAAATTTTCTTTAGATGCCTTTTACCTTTCAATTTCTTGCTACTACTCTTAGTAATTTCATTTCTTTAACTCCCAATTATACTTTAAAATGATCAGAAATGAGTGTTGAAAGGTTTCACTATATACTGCAGAACTGGGGTAAAAATACAATAGCAAAAAATTGGGGTATCGAAATGTAAAATGAACCTACAACTTTCTAAACCGTTACCTGAGATTTCCTGTCTATGCATATACATTTTTCATTAATTTTAACAGTTATGTGGTGACCATAGGAAGGAGACGTTCATTCCTTACAAAAATTTAAATGTTATTTGTGAACTTTTGCTGTAACTGCAAATATAATTAGAATAATCTATAAAAATTGGTTATTTGAACTGTCAATAAATGTTAGAAGTTAGTTAACTATTCAAACTCGTGATATATCAATAACAAAGTGAAATAAATAATGAGAAAAGGGGGTGAATTAGAACCACTGCTCACGGAAAATATGGGATGTTATCTGGGAACGGTTAAATGGAGATTGCTCATGTTGGTTGTACAAGTTTAGTGGATACAAATTTTATCGAAGAAATAGAAAATAAACTTGATCTTTTAATACGAGAAATAGAAATGCATCTACATACATACAAGTATGTAAAAATTATAATATCTGATGCTAAACATTGAGGATTTAAAAATATTGCCAAAAATAAAATTAAGTAATAGACAAATAGATATTACAGCTTTCCTTCTGTTTCCAGAAAAATGTGTATTGGGGGATGATCACTATAAGAATGTAAATGCAAACTTTGCTGTAATAGAGGAAAATAGTAAAATCAATTTTATTTGTAGTTGTACACTGCGCAATATGTTAGATTAATTTTGTTGTATTAACAATAACTTTTAAGTTGTGTAATTGACATTGTGTTTAAATATCTTATAATGTTCCCTTTGTGGATGTATTTTTCCCAGAAGAAATATAAGCTGTATATTTATTATAAATATAGGTATAGGTAATAATTATAGGTCTGTTTCATTTCTCTAGGCTGTTTCTTTTTGATTGGGTAAATTAAGCTCAGATGGAAGGTGTACAATTTAGAGCAACATTTCACATTTACCTCAATTATGTTTTATGTAAAAGTAAAACGTGGTTTTAATATTTTTTTAAGAATGCAAATTGACTTAAACCTTATAACCACTAAACAAAATATAGTTTAGGCTTAGATGATCACCATATAATGTAACAAAAATCGAACATCTTTGCCGTTTGTGTATTTAATTGTTTAAAAGTTTAAATTTTATTGCATTTTTAACACAGCTGACTCTGGAATATATACCTGTAAGTTCTTGCATATCTTTAATATTTGCTGTTATAAGGATGTAATAAAAATACAATAACATCACACATACAAATAATTTTATTTTTATTTCATTTATTCAGTTTCTTCATATAATCGTGCTTTGTCGAATTTTTGTACCAATTGCTTTATTTGAAAGTATACTGTTATACTTATACATGTGATCGAACATGCTAAATTTATTGTGCAGCTAAGGAGAATATATCTGTATGGTTTTCCTCTTTATATTTTACTTAATTGTGTACATCCTGGAATATATACATATTGAAATCAACCCTGACCACCGAGTTCTCTGAATTATTACACCTGATCTGGCTCTTCCTTCTATTAAAAGATTGTATTACTTCTTGCGTTATTTCAGACACATAGTTGTACTCCTGCTATTTGTAAAAAAATTCAATTATCTGGTCATCATACTATACAATAGACGGTATCAATTTGAATACTACACTACATGTGTTGTATCTCTCGAAGTAAAAAAGGTATTGAACATTTCTAGAAACCGTTTGTACAATACCCAGGGGGAATTATTATGGCAAGGTAACCTTCCCCATTCAATCTCTTAGGCTCTAGCTACCCCAACAAAAAAAATGTTATTTAATAGTAGCAACGAAATTTTTAACTGATTGCTTTCAAAAATTGAAAAATAACACCCAAATTATTTGAATCAGTTTTAAAATATTTAATATAAATGTTCAAATATGCTTTAGGTAGTAGTAAAGTCTACTCTCAAATACTCCCTGATTGTTTTGGAAGGTTTGTCACGGAATAGTTTGCACTTCTGAACTATTCCTTGTTGCAGTTGTGCCGTGGACTGTGGTTGAGTTTTGTAGACAACAGATTTTAAGTGACCTCATAAAAAGAAATCTAATGGAGTCAAATCCGGATATCTTGGTGTCATGCTGTTTCTCTAAAGCGAATTGGGTAAAAAGATGTCTGCTACTGTTGAATAGCATTTTGTAAGAACTTTATCAATATTACAAGATGGATGTTACCATTTGAAATTTTTTGTTGGAATTGCTAGACCCTAAGGGGTTGAACAGGAAAGGTTTCCTTATGAGTCATGATGATTCACCGTTCATGTTGTAGAAACGGTTTTTAGAAACTTTCAATGCTTGTTTTACTTCCAGAGGTATACCACATTGTACGTTTTCAAATTGCCACCTTGTATAATTCTATTAGAGTGCATCTTCTTGTCTACTTCGGCCATACTTATTACTCCCTTATAATGAATGCACTCTAATAAGTTAACTAATTGTAATCATGAAGAGAGTGCACCCACAAAATTTGATGTGAAATATTTGTTCCAGGTATTTATTATATGATGTTAATCCACCTGAAGGGTTTAACCTGCGCAGAGATGTTTACATGCGCTTTGCAGTGTTTGCATACAATCTACAAAGATCTCCAAACTCGAATCTTAATAGTTTTAAACTTGTTTTACCACCATGGCCAAACTTATACCACTGGCAGACAAAACAACTGCTTCATATTCCATGGGCCCACTTCTTTGACTTAAAAAGCCTTCAAGGTTTTGCGCCGGTTATAGAAATGCATCAGTTCTTTGATGGTAATAAATCTTAATAGATGTATGCTGTAACATTTTGCTATTATTTAATTATTTTCAGAAATTGGAATAAAATACTCAAAAATAAACATAGATGAAGTTTACATTCTGCAACATTTCGAGGACATGTTCAAAAGTGGTAAATTTGAAGATAAAATGGAGGTAGAAAAATGCAATAAACAGACTCAAACCAATTTTTATCATTATGAAAATATAACTTCTAATAATGTCAAATGTTTATCATTTCATGGGCATGCAACCCAGCTATCGAAAATTTTAGATAAATCAAATCTAAGGTAAAAAGGCTAGCATTTGAAGACTCTGGTGTAAAAGGGGATATGTGACAATATGT
The DNA here is from genome assembly GCA_014611495.1 of Limonius californicus. Taxonomy (NCBI): domain Eukaryota; kingdom Metazoa; phylum Arthropoda; class Insecta; order Coleoptera; family Elateridae; genus Limonius; species Limonius californicus. The sequence goes on along the minus strand of JABXWE010016561.1, from coordinate 18,158 downwards.
AAATCTTACAAGAGAACTAAAATAAAATAAAATTTGCTTTGAGTTTGTAAGGGTTTTAGTCAGGGATGCCCAACCCGTAGCTCTCGTGCCACCTTTTAATGTGGCTCGTTTTATCAACAATGTGCCCTTGTAGGTGGTAAATGTTTACCACAAGTACCTACTATTCTATCGCGATTTTAATGTAATAAGCTTTTATTTACTAATGTAGACAAAATAAAGATGATTATTTGCACAAAAATGAAAAATACTTATAAAAGTTTTAAATTCTAAATTAGTTCGAATAAAGTTAAAGATTGGGCATCACTAGTTTAAGTAATAAAATATATTCCAAGCTTCGAACTAAATTTGAAAAATACACTGAAATACGTAATGCATCTATGGTGTTTAATGCAAGAATATAACATACAATGGTGTGAAAAAGACCTGCACACTTGAGGAATTTGGGAAAACTTGTGTTAAAATTACGGTTTTTTATTGTTTTTAGCCAATCGCTGTGTTTACCCACACATAAATTCAAACACAGTAATATTATAAACCTAACAGATCAAATCTTTGCTTGTTAAAGAAAAACAACTCGAGGTAAAACCTCTATTCATAATTACATGCATTCTATTATAGTAATTTAAGTTAAAACCTGCATTATTTGGCATATGGAGTAGATAACACCTTGATTAAAAATACAGATAACAGAATTTACCAGTATTCCATGGATATGCAGTGAAACCAGGCATTGATAAAGGCTTTGGTTAAATTCCGTTTTCTTCATAATGATGTTAACTATACTTTGACATACGTTTGCAATGAGATTAAGGTCTAGAGATTGTGCAGGCTATTAAGTTTATTGGTCGACATACAAGATTTTTTTCCACCTTGGAAGGGCGGGCAACTGGCCCCCGCCCCTGGATACACCCTTGGTTGATAGTAAAAATTCTGTGAACTGCAACTTCTAGAAAGGCATTTCCAACCATAAATAGCGCAACCAAATAGGGGGTCATTAAACTAAAAAAAAAAACAGGCACTATACAACTTAAAAGATATTATAAACAATAATAGAACCAGAAGACCTACCAATGAAATATCTGACCCTAGAAAAAACTGACGTTACACAAATAACATAATTTCTAAAATTGTAAATTTTATTGATTTTTTTCGAGGTTCAAGTGACATTTATTTTATTAGGGTGAAACAATTTCGGTTAAATTTACTCAATGATGTAGAGAGTGAATGAGGCTATACAACTTTGTAACGCTAAACCACACTACAACTGGTGTCCCATATCACCAACTGGGTTTTAAATATTTTTGCTCTTATTCAGTTAAAATTTGTAATTTTTTGGTAAAACTTTATATCATAAAAATGGTACATTGTGTGGCAAACGGAAACTACAATTCTGAAAAAAAAAGTGATAATGTACATTATATTTGGCATAGTTGGTGTCCCTAAGTAGCTTCACAATAGCGTGCGAATGCCGCATCCACTCTCTATAACATCATTGAATTTACTTCTTGAGATTCTAGGAATTCAATTTTTTTAAATTACGCACTGTAAGTAATGTATTTTAAAATCTATTGCCATTAAAATCCCGATTTATGTTTTTTTGCTGCATATCCCTTTTTGTGCACAAGGGCCTTTCTTTTATTTATTTTTTTCTATATAATGAATTCATTTGTTACAAATGTTTAAAGATTTATTTAAGAAGCTAATTTAAATTTTGGGTTATATTCTAGAACTGTTTTATTTGACCATGCTGAAGTAGCATTACATGATAGATTTGGAGATAAAATTTACTGGCAGGCTAGAAGAAGTATGAGATTTAATAAGGGACTTTATGAAATTGCTGCTGCATTTCGACAGGAATATTTAAATTCCAGTGATATTTTGGATGGCACTGTACTTCCTAAAAAATGGCAAGATGAGAAGGTATTGCATTGTTTTTAATAATTCTAATGCATGAACAACTAGAGAAAATACATTTCTGTTACTTTAGCTTAGAAGAAATGCTAAAGGTGGACCATACATGGCAGTTCATCTACGTAGAAGGGATTTTGCATGGGGGCGCCCCAATGATGTCCCAAGCATAAAAGGTGCAGCAAAACAAATTCAAGATTTGTTGGACAGGTTAAACCTAAACACCGTTTTTATTGCAACAGATGCACCCCTAAAAGGTATACAGTCTGTTCATGTGTGAGGAATCAACAATTGCAAACTATTTAAATAGAATTGTAAAAAAACATATCAAAAATAAAATATCAATCACCAAATTATCTTTTGTAATTTTTGGATATTCACCTTTATGCGTAGAAAGATCAGAGGGCTGCAAAATATGAAAATCTATTGGGTGTTTGGGGTAAAAGTCGAAAAATTGTTTTGCTTTTTTGATTACATCAATGCATATAAAATACGGCATTTTGCTAATTTAACTGAATTTTAAATATATTCAAATAAAATAGGTTAGTTATTGTAGACTGTTCCAATGAATGGACTCATATCACATCAGTGAATTGTTTGAGTAATTCTTATTAATCTAAATATGTTTTAGAATACAAAGAACTACAACAGCTCTTAACCCCAGCCATGGTAGTCTATACATATATCCCTGATGAGACGATTAAAAAGAAATATAGACAAGGAGGCATAGCAATAATTGATCAAATTATTTGTTCACATGCAAGATATTTTGTGGGCACCCATGAAAGCACATTTTCATTTCGTATTCAAGAAGAGCGAGAAATTTTAGGATTTCCATTGGACACAACTTTTAATAGATTATGTGGAGACAATCACAATAACACGTGCGAGAAACCAGCTAAATGGAAAATTGTATATTAAAACATTTTAGAATAAACAATTTGTGTTTTCCTTCATTAAGAGAATTGATACTTGTTTGTTGCCTTAATTTGTTGAAATGCATAATTAATTAATAAGTTACAGGTTTATTAGCTCTTTGCTGTTTAATAAGACATATTTCCATATCAAACTGGCTCAACAGAAAATATTAGTATTTTCATTGAGATTATATGACTGAATAATAATTAAAAATTTTTTTGGATTGTTTCTATTTCGTAAATTGGAATTTTTGCAATTAGATTATCATTATTGAGAAAGTAAAAAGTCCTGTTAGATTTTTAGGCAATCGATATTAAGGAAATTAAAGTTGGTACCTGTCTGATTGGTAACCATATAAATTCAAGTACATCTAAGAATAAGGTTCGAGGCTAGTGTGACAAGACACAAATTTTCGTAATATAAAAAAAAATTTTATGTGTGGGAAAGGTTAACATCGGTGTAAACACGTGGTAAAACATTTACGATCTGTGATCATTGATAAACACCAAAAATTGCTCATTTGCGCATCTATATGACGCAGATCTGAACAAAATCCTGTAAAATTAAAGCATAAATGTGCAAAATTCTGCACAAAGAAAATGTATAAGGTACAACATTTTGTAAAAATACTTGTATCGCCTCATACTAGCATAAGAAAAGATACGCTTTGAGAACACGAAATAATTATTGTATAACATGAAAAAAATCCGTGGAAAAACAGGACTATGACAATGCAAATAATTTATAAAACATATAAACATTAATAATTTTTCCAGGGTTGAAATATGTAGTACTTCTTTGTCAGTGTAAAAATATGGTGATCATATTTTATGCAGGATATTTTAATTAAAAAAAAGAAGATCATAAAACTTATTTTAAACTCTAAATTAATTTAAAATTGATAAATTCACACAATAAACTCTAAATGGCTAACCTAAAAACAGAAATTTAAAAAATTAACTCAGATAGCAAATTTTAACTAAATTCTAATAATTGAAATTAAACTTTATAAAAATTTACAAATGTGTAAAACTAAACTATCATTTCAGAAGTTTTCTTCCCCTTTCTTTATGAAATTTACTCAAATGGGCTTCAATTGCTCTAACATGGTATTAAATATGTATTATAAATAGGACTTGCATACGTAATAACAAGTCTTTTATAATTATTTTGAGGAATTAAAATTATATTCGCTTTCCTGTGCAGCATGTAAACTCCTGGACAAAATTAATGCATCACTTTTTACTTTTACTATTACTAGTAATTTTCACAGTTTTAATTTGTGAAATATAGTATCTAGGTACCTCAGGATCTCATCTGTTATTATTGAAAAAACAATTGCCATCATTTGACGTTTTTAAGGTAATAAGTTTATGTGGCGTTGATTTCGTAAAAAGCTGTTAAACAAAAATTGGTCAGTTTAATTTTGTTTATCATTAGTTTGATTTTCATTTGTCCAGTATAACTAGAGTTGAACATATGAATCGTCAACGCAATTTAAGTGAACATGAAGCAGCGCAAGCAATAGCTCTGGTTAACGATGGTCGTAGCCAGCGTTATGTGGCTAATTTGTTAGGCATTAAACAGTCAACAATAAGTCGGACTGTTAAACGTTTTAACGAACTTGGGACTTTCTCTAGAGCAAGAGGACAAGGTCGTAAAAGATCTACAGGTGAAAGAGATGATCGATTTCTTAGACAACTTGCCTTAAGGACGAGACGATCGACGGGTTCCGAGTTAAGCAGAGCTGTAGCAGAAGTTCGAAATGTAGAGATTTCTGGAAGAACAGTCAGGAGAAGGCTTAATGAAGCAGGATTAAAGAGTAGAAGACCAGCAATTGCACCACTGCTCACCAGGGAACATAGAGTTGCTAGATTGCGTTTTGCTAGAGCTCATGCAAACTGGACTATTGACGAGTGGAAACAAGTTTTGTTTTCGGATGAAACACGAGTCAGTCTGAAGTCACCAGATGGACGTGAGCGTGTTTGGAGAAGACCACAAGAGAGGTTTGCTGACTGCAATATCTCTCTAAGAGTTCAATTTGGTGGTGGGTCAGTAATGTTCTGGGGCGCAATTTGTTTTGACGCTTCCACGGAGTTGGTACCTATTCACAGGAAATCAATGAATGCAAATTATTATATCGAGAATATTGTAGAAGAACATGTTATGCCGTTTGCTCCATTTATCGGCGACAACTTCCTGTTTATGCAAGATAACGCTCGACCACACGTTGCTGTAGAAGTAATGGATTACTAGTGGCCCCCTAAAAGCCCGGACTTGAATCCCATAGAGCATCTGTGGGATGCACTTAAACGGTCAGTTAGACGGCACATACCTGCTCCTACAACTCTTAGGGAACTTGAAGAAGCTGTGGTGGCTGAATGGGAGAATATTCCTCAAGCCATTATCCGCAACTTAATTAGTAGTATGCCTAGACGAATGGAAGCAGTTATAAGAGCAAGGGGAGGCAATACCCGATATTAATGTTATAATTTTACAGATCAATTTTATTTTAGATCTTTTTATAATTTTTAAATTTTCACCGTGCCTTAAGTTTACTGCAACATTTTTGTTAAATTAGCGTTGAATCACGTTGAAACTGTTGTTAAAAGTTAGTTAAAGTGTTTTTTGTTACAATTCATGCGTTATAATTTCAATAATAAAGGTTTTTTGTTGAATTTTGTCACTTACTATAAGTGATGCGTTAATTTTGTCCAGGAGTGTATTAAACAACGAAATTTTGTAGTTTCTTTTTAGAGTTTTGGAAGGCCTTAATGAGAAGCAAAAGACTGATAAACATGTTGAAATTATTGATATTGTTCTTTTATTAATTATAAATAATTCTAATATATGCAAAAATTGCACTATAGTAACTGGACCAAAATATCACTCATGACTGCATATTTAAATTGAAATGTTAATTACACTTATGTTTTTTCTTTAATTGTAGAGTTTAGTTAATGAAGCTCAAACAATTACTGCCATAAATTCTTTTATTTAAATGAAATGTACTTTATCAACATACGTAAACTTTCTGATATAAAATATATACTTTATAAACACTATTCATAATCATACTGTATTATACAAACAATATTACAATTATTTCATAACAAATTCTTAGAATTATCGCCCAGTGGAACTAGGTTTTGCAACAAGATCTTGCTCTTGTTTCACTTGTTGATTTTTCATGTAAATTTCCTTTTCCTTATGCTGTTGCAATCTCGTGGCCCGTTTCTGAAAATTACATATCAGTGAAATTTATTCAAGAATATCATAACTGAGAAATCATTCGTTGAACTGCAAAACATCATAATTTTATAATGGGTAGGTTGTGTTAAAGATGAAAATATATATAATGTCATATTTTTTGCATAAGAAATTATCCAGATAATTGTTTTAATTTTTAGACAATAATGCTTTAAAACAGTCTAATGGCATATGTAATTTCATACAAAAAAAAAACACATGTGTTATGTCACATGTTAATGGAACATTTTGAAATAAACTGTTTCAAAAGTCCCAAATTAATATTGTTTTAGTGCAAGAAATACTTATCATAATTAAATATTAAACCGCAAACCAAACTTACATGATTTCTATAGATTAGTGATTCTAATTACGAGGGGAGTTTTTTATGTTATCTACCTATGTATAAAGGAACAGAACAAACATTTTATTTTTTAACATAAGAATCATTAACGTTTACACACTTATTCCAGTGTCTTTCTAACGACGCCATGCCTTCAAAAAAATTTCTTCTGATAACTCTGCAAAACATGACTCCACAGAGTTTTTCAAGTGCTCATTTGACAAAAAACTACGCCCTCTGAAGTGTTTTTTGAGTTATGGAAAAAGATAATAGTAACGGGGGGCGAGGTCGGGACTGTGCGGTGGATGTTGTAATTTCTCAAAGCCGCATTCATCAATTGCTTCTATAATGATTCGTGCTTTATGCACTCTGCAGTTGTACAGAAGAACAGTTTTCTGGGCAAAATTGTGAGGCCTTTTCTCGCATATAGCTTCTTTCAAATTGATTATTGTTTCTTTGTAGACATTCCCTGATATTATAGACCCATTTGGTATATACCCGACTCAACTCAACAACAGAAAACTGTAGTCAACATATGTTCCCTGAGAATTGCGTTTTCACCTTCTTGATTGGTGGAGAGCCCTTATGAAGCCATTGCATGACTTTTGTTTCTTGGGTCCCAGTGGTGTACCCAAGTCTCATACTCATTACATTTTTAAAGAAGAAGTCCTCATCTTGGAATAAAGCCGCCAAATTATCCTCGCAAATTTGTCGCCTATACAATTTTTGTTCAGGAATGAACAGCCTGGGAATCCACCATGCTGACAACTTGCTCATTCCCAAATATTCTTAAGGATTTTAAAACAGATGTTTCTTATACCTGCTTCTCTTGCAATAACTGAAACTGTCACTCGTCTATCGGTCAACACCAAATCCTCAACTTTCTTTATGGCCTCCTGTGTTCGTGCTTCAAGGGGCCTCCCGCATTTAGGTCATCCTGAATGGACTCCCAGCCCCATTTGAATTGCTCACACCAAAATTTAACTTGAAAATAGGACGGGCTATTTTCCCCACACACAGCTATCACTCTCTCATAGACATTCTTTGGATTATTGCCTTCTTTTGATAGAAATTTTATGACGCTTCTGGTTTCAAGTTTTAAATCAGTCATTTTTGCACCTCTAGCTCTATACAGAAATGACAAATCTTAAGCGGGTTGTATCAAACTTGGAGGATACACTCTAAAATGTCACAGATAATTGATATAATAAAATTATCACGATAGCATTTTGTTTCCACAGCTAGGTAGATAACATAAACGACTCCCCAAGTACATATTAATTTTTTAAGATATGATATTTAGCAGCTTACAGTTGTCATAATTGGCTCAACCAGGGCACAAAAATTTGTAAAAGAATTTTTTGCCATACGAAGTTTTGCAGTTTAATTATTAAAATGTGAAAATTCAAAATAGCTTTTGCCTCTAACCTTAAGTTTGGTACTTCTTTCATGCAGTAACCTCATGTCTTTTTTTATATTCAGTAATTTAGTTTGGTAGGTTTTAATCATATTAAACATTTCCTGTAGATCTTTAGAGTTCTGTGACCATGAAAGTTTCAAATTCTCATTGTGCAGTTGTTCGATCAATACGGTTTGCTTGGTCCTAAAAATTATATGAAGGCACTCTTACAATATAATGACAATTAATATGAAAAAAATAATCACATCCATTTAATAAATCACCACCACAAATTGGTTACAAGATATACTATATGTACTCATTTAAACTGCATTAGCTACGTAAATATGTTTTTGTACAAAGTCTATTATTTTGTAAAATATTACCAACTGATCTCTTTATCTTATTAAATCACAATTTGACTTACATTTTGACGAGTTGGATGGTTTACGATTTTACAGTTTTGGTCTACAAATGTTTTTATTTACAATAATATTGCTCAAGCAGGTAATTAAATAACATAATCATCTACAGAAATCTTATTACTCACGTTAATTCCTTTAATTGGTCTTCTATTTTAACTAAATTAGGTTTATAAAGCTCAACAAGGCCACTAGATAATGATTGTATTGTTCGGTTTGTATAGTAATTCACATTTGTATTTACGGTAACAGCAGTACTAAAAGGGAAGGTTTCGTACATATAGTAAAATACCTTAATGAAGAAAAATATAATAAATATTAAGATTATTTTCTCCCACCTGTCCAAAACTGCTGGGGTGGTTGGTCCTTCAATAGGTTTCTCTGATAATGGTTCCATAGTATTATATTATTACTCTTAAGAAAATGTATTAAAATTAACCAGCTATTGCGAAATTCTACGGTAACGATAACGAATAAATAAACTCAAAGAAGTGGATTGATAAGTTTTTATGAGCCCGTCCATTTGGTAATGTTTATTAGAACTAATTTTTCCTGTTCATTAGATCTACACTTGAGTGTTTAGGTCAGGGCTGTCCAACTGCAAGTGCCTCAAGGGCCGCTTAAAAAAAATATGGTTTGGAGGGCCGCATTATAAAATATTTCGTATGCAACTTTATCAGTGAGTTTTAATAGGTATGGTATACAAAGAAAAAACGCGTTTGTATTATTATTGTAATTTATTCAAAAAATATTACATTACAAAAAAATTAGTGGGACATTTGAGGATGTTGGATTTCACTAACTAATGCATCAATATTAACTTTAATATTTGTTGTTGATAAACGAAGCAACTGAGTAAATGACTTATCAGAGAGGGAACATCTATATTTTGACTTTATAAATTTCATGTTGGAAAAGTTGCTTTCGCAAAGATACGTGCTTCCCAGCATTGAACCCAGTGTAAGCCCTAAGTTTCGCAAGTTGGGGTATCGTTCTTCTGGCAGCAACTTGAAAAAGTCCAATGCAGTTTCAGTTTTTCCTTGGTAAAAAGGATCTGATTGCAAATCACACAATTCCAGTTGAAGGTCTGCTCTGCTTACATTCTCAGCTGAAATTGTAAGGAGCTGAGTAAAAACTGAAATCTCTCTTTCGATTTTTTTAAAGTCGCTAAATCGATTTTCGAGTTCTTCTGCAATTGTGTCAATGTATTTTATGTGAGGTAAATTTGAAACTTCCTCAAAATCCTTCATTTCTTCAAAATGCTCTTCACAACTTAGAAAAAATGAAAAAAAAAATTTTTCTAATGAAGACTTGAAGAGCTTAATTTTATTCTTAAATCCATGTTTGTGTCCAAATAAGTAGGCAATATTCTGCTGTTTTCCTTGTAGCTTCAAATTTAATTCGTTAAGGTGAGATGTCAGGTCTGTTAAAAATGCAAGGTGTGCTAAAAATTGTGCATCTACAATTTGATTTTCCAGTTCCGTAGTGTTGGACTTGACTTCATCTTTAAGGGAAATAGGAATCTCCTTGCGTAGAGCGAAGAATCGTTGCAAACAGTTTCCGGCGCTTAACCAACGACTATCGGTGTGAAGTAACAAGTCCCCATATGTAGCCTCTACTTCGGCTAAAAAATCACGAAACTTTCTGTGAGTCAAAGCACGATTGCCCCCTCTAATAATATTAGTTATTTTTACAACCACTTTCATGACATTAATTTGAAGTAAGGATTTTCCACATAGAGCCTCTTGGTGAACAATACTGCAGTATATCACAGGACAGTTGATGTTATTTTCTTTCAAGAGTCCTGCAAATCCAATTTCAGTTCCTATCATAGCTCTGGCTCCATCAGTGACAATACAGGAACATTTATCGAATCCCCCAGTCCCCCATAGTCTGACACCACCTTATTTACAGCTTAAAAAATATCCGTACCCTTGGTTGTACCATGGAGAGGAATAAGATCAAGCATCTCCTCTGCTACACTGAAGTCGTTTTGAATAGTTCGGATAAAAATTACAAGCTGGCTAATGTCGGACAGATTAGTGCTTTCATCCAGGCATAGCGAAAAATATTTACATTTTTCAATTGTGTCATGCAGTTTTTTGGACACATATTGATTAATATGGTCCACCCGTCTTGCAATTGTTTGATGCGACACTGAGACTGTTTCGAATTTTTCGGCAATTTTTGTTTAATTGAATTGTTTTGCCATTTTGATTGCACCGTTTTTAATAAGTACTCCATCATTAAAAGGTTTCTTCGCTGTGACAATTTCCAGCTCTACTTCGTAAGAAGCAGCAATACTGCACTTGTTATCAATGTCAGATTTTTAAAAAAATGTTGTTTGTTGTTTTAGTTTTTTCTTATAATCCGTAATGATAGCCTTTCTTGACTCCCCTGTATATTGCTGAAACGTTTTCTCGTGTAACGTAGTGTAATGTCGTTTCATATTATATTCTTTGGGAACCGATAGTACTTGCATACAAACAATGCACTGATGTTTATTATTGTTGTTTGTGATTAAATAGTCTGATTCCCAACGGTCATTATAAACTCGATGTTCGTTCGTTATTTTTCTTTTCTGCGAAGACATATTTCACCGAGTATTTCACTTAAAAAGGCTTTAGAATTGGTGCGTAACGCACACTAGAACAATTAAGTAACTCTGCTCGTCCCGCTTGACTCAACCTTCTTATATACGTGCGCGTGTCTTCTCGAATATTCGAGGGTGATCGAGCAAGATCGGTCCGATTTCCAGTAATTTCGCTGCGACCGTCTATCCGTCGCCAGTGGCGTCATACGTGTTTTTATTTGTATTTTATCGTTAATGTAAGAATTTTGCATATTTTGTATTTGAGGGTAATTTATACTTTTTGCGGGTCGCAGAAAGTGAGGTCGCATGCGGCCCGCGGGCCTCATGTTGGACAGCCCTTGTTTAGGTTACAATCTGCTGTAGTATAATTCCAATGTGTGTCCCGCTTTTGATATAGCCAAACCAACATTGTAATAATAAGTTAAAATTGGTGTCGTATTTAAAGTAGTGTTATTACGTTATTCTGCCGAATAAACTTATATTAACGGTGGTTCGATAATTTTAGATTAGGAATAGAAACCAGGATTACTACAAATACTATAACTTTTTATAAACATCTAAATATTTATTTTTTACGGCTGTACTCATTTCATGATTTTTACGACTCCGAATATTTATATCTTGTTAGAACTTCTTACTCATCAAAACAAACAAAAACGAATCATAATTAGAAAATACTATAATCTGGTATTTAAGTAACTTTTTATTATGTAGCTGTCGACAATCAATTAAATTATCAAATGTGACACTTACTGATAGTATTACAAAAAACTACAGTATTAAGTATGTAAGTTATATATTCATGCATTAGCAGGCACAATATTACAACCAAGTAAACCTCTACCAGCCCATTTCTTAGGTATTAAATATGTGACAACATATCGGTCACCTCTGAGCAATTTTACATTAACTTGTTGCCCTTCAGAATGTTGAACAACTGCTGCTATGTCCGTTATATTCTTAAAGTTGGTAGCATTTATGGAACCGAATTCAACTATCATATCATTAGCTTCAATTCCCTGCGGAAAAATATAATTAGTACTTCAATGCTCAATCTGTGCTTTAATCAGTGAACACTAATAAATAGATATCTATATCTGCAAGCACCATTAAAACAGTATTTTTACATACTCAAAACTCATTACTTACTTACTTTATTCTTTTATGATACTAGTTAAACAGTGTACACTTATTCAATGTGTAGCTTTTTGGATTCTTCGACTTTTTTTTGGTCCAAATTAAATAACACTTCTCAGAATACAATAAACTTGTATACAGTAAAGAGACACTATCGTATCAATCATTACAACACTAATACTTACAGAGTAATCTGCCGGTGAACCTGGAGTAACTAAAGTAACTTTTGCAAATGGTATTTTATGAACCACTATAGTTTCATGATGCATTTCCATGTCTTGAGATCCTCCATTTACTCCTCTCTCATTTGCTGAATTACTGTAGTATCCATGTAGTCCATTTTCAATTTGTTTCATGAGAGCCTTATGATCATTCTGTAAACCTAAACACACTTATATTATAATGCTCATTCATAGAAGATAAACACAGCGTACAAATTATTCGGTGTCTTGCATGTCGAACTTGATACACGTCAATGGTGTTAATTGGGAACCCCTCTGCATCAACTAGAGGATCATTCATTCCAACGCCATTCTAAAAGTATTACAATACTTATAACACATTTGAATGAATCTTGAATTTTGTTACACCTTCGTCAATATTGATGTCAACTCTCTGATTTCATCTTCCATACGATCCTTTTGTTGCATTAATTTTAGAACTTCTTGTCGAATTTCGCTACTTATACTCATTTTTATTAGGTAGAGAAATACTCAACACAAATTTGCTTCTGTTATTTAGTCTTTGATGACCAGCAGTTTTCAAATTAAATGACGGATTTATTAATGCGCCATTGTTTGATCTTTTTACGCATCACGATAATTTGAACTACTTACTTTCAAAATACCTACTTGTACACAACAATTAATAAAGATTAGTTCACATACAATAATTCACAGAGGCGTTTTTCCAAAACAAAAATGGGAAAATAAGTAAAAAAACGGAGTGAAATTAGCTAAGTGTTTAATTTTTATATTTTGCAATTGGGACGGAGCAGCTACGCATCTGCCACATTGTATACAATTAAGAAACTAATGTATTTGGGATCAAAATGGCGGGATGGGGCGCGTTTTGTACTAATGGAAGAATCAAAGCACATTAAGCAAATGCAAGTGTAATATTAATGTTTAAAATAATTAAGAAAACATTTTGTACAAAAAGAAAACAGTAAATCCGAATGGAAAATCACTTTTTAGTTTTCATCAGTTTGCACTACTACAAAATAATATTTGAAAAGAGGAAAGTATATTTCAAACTGGCCTGATGCCTGAGTCGTTTATAGGTAAAAGTCTAGATACTGCTTTTGTCCAAATGTTTTTATATTTGTTATAAATATTTTAACTTATGTATTAAATTTGATATACTATACAGCTGTAACTAGTTAAGAAGTAATACTTAACACACTTTGTGGTATCCAATTCCTTTGTTTAATACTTTAAGGCCACCCAGGGCCATAAATTAGAAAAGTGCTTCAGGTCACATACTACCTAACTCCGCCACTGCCTTTCGTAGTTTATTTTATTTTTTAATCATAGAGTTTATTTTATGTGATTGATTATCAATTTTTGAACGATTGCAACAATGGCAGAAACTTTCCTGCCTGATAAAATCACATGGTCGACCTTTAGCACCTTCTTTCCTTTTTTTGTCGGTCGAATAATTGCACCAATGTACCAAACAATTTCACTCAAACTTACCGAAATTTTATAATACGAGGGGTATTTTTCAAATAAGGTTTTTTAATAAGAGGAAAAATACTGTAAATATCATTGAAATATATTTTATTCCATATTCTATATACTTCCATCTACTTTTCTACATAATTTCCATTTTTGTTCAAACATTGCTCATGCCGCTCAACAAGTTTTTGAATTCCGTCGTCAAAGAAATCTGCCGCCTGTGAAGAAGCCCAATTCATGACTGCAATTTTCACTTCTTCGTTGTCGTTGAACCGGTGACCACCAAAAGGAACTCCTTTAAGTGCCGAAACAAGTGTAAATCACTGGGTGCAAGGTCTGGACTGTAAGGTGAATGATCCAGTTGTTTCCATCCGAAAGATCTGATTAGACTTTGTGTTTGTGCAGAAACTTGTGGCCTTGCATTGTCATGGAGCAACATTACACCGGAAGACAGTAGGCCACGCCGCTTGTTTTGTATGGCACTAATGTAAATGCGCAAATGTAATTGCGCCTTCTATATTCCCTGTAGTTTTCTAGTAAGTGATCAAATCTTTTAAATGTACTGACAATGATTTGCCACATAATGTTAAATTCATATTGTTAAAAGAAAAGGTTCTCTTATCGTTTTTCCGCTACAGGCGCTAACGATTACACTCCGGAAACTGTTGAAGTGGGTTATCTAAACTGCCGTGGGAACAAATTAGGGATATTATTGTTTTATTCAAGGCAAAGGAAACTTCTGTAGTCCGACCTATATCTACAAAATGAAAACATAACGTTAAATCCTGTTCTAATTTTCGCTATGACCGACATGTACCTTTTTCAGACAAAACTGTAACAATCTGTTATATTATGTTTCAATTAAGATGTAATTTTACATGGGATCGTAAGTTATCTAACACTTCCATTACTACATGAGCTTATTTGTAAATTAACATTACCTAATGTGGAGGAGTAGATCAACAACCCCCCTTATGGGCAGGGTCTTGCCCAACAACGGCATGTTGCGGCTTACAATAATAAATAATAATGTGGAGGAGTAGGCAGCGTGGTCTCCGGTCAGTACTTGGATGGGTGACCCGAAGGTTGCGTTAACGCGGCGCCTCTCTCCGATTGATCACTATGGAGAGTAGATCAACAATCTCCCTTATGCGGGAGGCCCTTGTCCAACAATGGGATGTTGCGGGTTAATAATAAAATAAAATAGTAGTAGCTTGTTTGTTTACAAAAATAATTTTGCCCTGATCGTAGAAACTGTGTATACTAATATATATTTAAGAAGTTTTTCTTTTTAATGAATGATTTTTTAATTCAACACAAAAAATTCTTTCTTTTTTCTATAACCAAAATATTAGTTGGAAATTAAAAACTACTTTATATTATGAATAAAATACTTTTTACTATCCTAAACTGGCCCAAACAGAGTTCCATAGGAAAGGTCTATATCTAAAAACAATTAATTTAAATAAAACATTTATATAGGTTTATCTATTGTTTATTTTTACTGTTTTTCAAGTTTCGTATTCATTGGCTATTATAATGGAAGTATTTGTATTTATTTTCTCGTTGTGTTCTGTAATAAACATTTTTTGATCCATTTAGATTCTTTAAAGATCTGCACAATTTCATGTCAGTAAAATATGGCAATGTAGGTAGGTACTGCAGTTTCACAAAATGTAGTTTAATCGACTATAAAAAAACTTTAAAATTCTGCATTTTATCGTAAAATGTATCAACATTTGTATTGCAAACATTAAAATAGACAAAAAAAAATTAAAAAGAACTTTTAGAAGAAGTTTTTATTCATTGTACACAAGACTGCATTAGATTTGAATGTAGTAATAGTAGAGTCCATCTCAGATGTAATTTCTAATCTCACAAATAAATGATTATGGTCTTGATCAGTATAAACGCTGTTCAAAGTAAGATCGCTTTATTGGAAGAATCGTTTCCATCTCCTGCTTTTTGGAAGTAGTTTGTCTGGATTTGTTACCCATGGACACATTAGTTACATTGGTTAACTGTTTTCTAGGTTTTGCTTGTCTTATTTTATTTGCATTGCTTTCACTTTCAACACACGCTGCAAATCTTTGAGCTTTGATTTCATTTAATTTATCACCTTGTGTTGGTCCTGAACCTTCAATAAAGTGTCGCCTTATCCTAGCATCCATATTTACTTCTCCTGTCGGTTCTCTACTTTCGCTGTGATCGTATCGTTTAGTTTGCACAGCACCTCTAACTTCACGAAAATCATCATTAAAGTCTACGTTTGTTCTTCCATCTGACTCATAATACTCATAACTAGGAGCTGTATTTACATACTTTTTTGAATTGATATCACTAACTGTATGTTTCTGATTTTCTTCTTCAAATTCTGAATTTTCTTTATATCTAGTGGTACTATTATTTATAAATTTGGATTTTACAGTATTACTAGCAATTTCTTCTCGATATTGAGGATTTAAAAATGATGCATCTTGTATCTTGTAAATTTCCTTAATTTCTGGAAAGCATTTGTTTTGCATATTTTTTTGAATTTTGCCCATCATTTGCGACATTTTTCTATTTTCCCCATTCTTCTCTGTTGCTAAAATGGGCTTCTGCGGGTAGTTGGGCGATTTCGAAGACGCCCTTTTGGTTGTAACTGCGCTACGGACTGCACTTCTAAGTACTGGTGAATTATTTTCATGTCTTGTCGAATTTTCCACACCAGATTTAATACGGGAAGTGTTACTTTGTGACGCCAATTTTCTTCGCTGAACTTGCCTTATAATCCGCTCCCTTTCCTTTGGCCACTGGAGACTGTATATGCCATATTTGTGGTGAGGAATTTTGTCCCCTTCTCCAAAATGTTGTAATCTATGAATTTTTAGAACAATCATCGTTATGTTACAAACTGAGCTACATGTATTCATAAACAACTTTTGAATTTAAAAAAGAAACGTACGCCTATACAGTAGAAAAATCGTACAAACAAAATTAAGATAATTGTAGTCGATTGAAAAATAATAACTAAATTTAAACTTTAATTAAGAAGATTCCACAGCGGGAACGTCAAACATCATTGCTGTTGTTTGTTGTTTCTTTTGTGGTAAAATAAAGGTCAGATGTTGTTGGTTTTTGTTAGGAAAACGTCTATGCCAATATTAATGATAGCGTCCGTTTGGGTTGAACAGGTTATTAGTGTTTACGCAATTGTATTAAAGAAGTGGTTGATAGTGAAAATTTGGCGTTATGAATCCACATTTCGAAAAAGGAATTGCTGATTATACAAAATGCAACCAAAGAGAAGATCATTAAATTCAGAGTGTACACTTTAATCCATATGTTACTATAAACAGCAACATACAGATACCACTTCCAATAGCACAACTGTCCCCAGAAAAAAGGACTACATTACGGAAATTGAGGAATTTTTATAAATACAAATTTTAATATTTTTTTATGGATTGAGATAGAATTTATTATAAAATTGAAAAATATGGTGATTATATTTCCTAATAGGAAAATTTAAATTTGAAAAATTCAACAGCCCTTGTTCGTAAAGCTATATACTCTGGGCCACTGAGACTATAGAGTAATTATATTTCTGTTATACTTTATAGATATTTAAGATATTATTTCGTAGTCCTTCCATTCATTAAAAAAGTGTACAGCAAATGAGGAAAGTAAGGTCATAGAAAACAGGGGCGTCGTTAGCGTATTTTTGGAGGGAGACATCCTTCCAACTAATTCTTACTTTTTCATAAATAATGAATACAAAATATGATTTAAAAAACTACGTTAGTGCTGAGTAGAAGCACGCGGTGGAGAAGAGGCGAGTGCCCAGCAGTGGAACGTGACAGGCTGTTGAAAACGAGGACAACCTTTTACAAGCTATTTGGTGTGACAAAAGAATGGCTGAAACTAACAGAAAACAAAATACAATGGATTTCATAATTATTATGACTTCTTTAATTTCATTTTATAATTATTTAGTAGTACATTATAATACAATAAGTGTACAAGCAACCCTTTAAAGCCAGTGGCGGCTTGTGCTAAAGGGCACAAGGGCACGTGCCCACCCAACCACAAGATAAACACAGAAAGAAATTCGCATGTAATTCAGTGCATTATTTTAATTTCATTATTTTAAGATGGTATCAAATTTTCCTTCCGCACCACAAGCGCGGCTAACAGCCTCAAAACTATTTTCCGGGGAACGCCCTGATTTGTTCCCCATGTAGAGGTGATTCGGTTGGCTATCTGTTATCTTCGCTATACGCGATATACCAGGCGAATTGGGCGCCGAGCGAAGTGTTCCCCATTTAAAGTCAACGTTTGACTTTCGACCGTAGTGTTTTGTTTTCGCGCAATCGCTCGTGTGAATTCAAAGACGAACGTGACGTTTTTTCAATGATGGAAGTTAATTGCGTGCAAAATCTTTTAAAAAACCCGCTATCATTTGAGGAAAAACTTTTAATTAAGAAGAAAGGAAGGCCTATTCCTGATCTTCAGATAAACTACAGTT
>JABXWE010016560.1:0-24811 GCA_014611495.1 Limonius californicus | reverse complement strand
ATATTATATTACGCTTCGTTTGAGCGTCATAGGAGTTGTAATTAAGATTAGTTTTAAGTTAAGTTCTCAGTTCTGTTCTGAGATCCTCCTCATAAACATAGCTCCGACATAATTGTACTTTTTAAAATAAATCTTGTTTTTAAAAAGCCTTTTTGTCGTTAACAAAATAAAACTTGCATATTCTTCTTTTATCACTGTACCCATCATTAACTCCTTTCTTGCTACGGTATGTACTGTTGTTCAATGTTCATAAGACAATATGATAAGCTCCCACAAAATCGAAAACCGAATGTAATCTGTTGGATTCGATGTGCGTCCCTCGTATAACCTCGAATTATCGTTCCTATTATTTCGATTTATTACTTAAAATAGCCTCTCTACAAAACTTTAAACAATACAGAAAGAAGCGTGAGACGACTATTCGAAATAATTACAAGAATAAGTCTCTATCTTTAATTTAAACTCGCGATTCCACATGACTCCATAGAAAGAAATCTAACAGCGTCAAGTCAGGACATCGGACAGACCAATGAAACGGTCCTCGCCGTTCTTCCTATAAGCTCGTGTAAAATAGCGTAGACCAAACAATTTAGAGCGTCGGATTCGTTTAGTAATGGAAAAAGTATCAGCTCGGGAATTATTGAGCGTGCGATACAAAGTGCTGGTTAATGGTGGACAATTTGAACATTTCCGTTAGATATTTTTGTCGTAATGTTCTTATATCCATTAAAAATAAATTATGAATTTTTTTAACTTCGTGAGTATTTTTCTCAAAAAAATTATGCGAGTTACTTTTTTTTATATCACCATTTTACAAGTGAGGAAGTCTACCGAAATAAAGGAAAATAGGGTTGTCATTTAAAAAAAATGGATGATGATGTCATAACATAGAAACAATAGTAAACAAAAAAAATACGTTATAGAGGGTCTTTTTAAAAAATAAAATTAACCTGTTTTATAGTTTTCCTAAAAAGATTTAAATAACTAAATTATTAATTTTGTGCGGAACCTTATCACCACGCTGTATTTTAAATGTATTGTCAGTACATTTATAATTTTATATCAAGTCAGAAATCGCTAGTGGTTTTTACACAAATTAGTTTCTAAATTACCCGATGTGTCAAATTGAAGGGGTTACTAAAATAGACGATTTTTCAACTTTGGTTGGTTGGTTTTTGTAACTATAAACACAACATCCAATACTGATATATAGTAAAAAATATCAACAACATCCTGATGATAAAAAACTGCCACTATAACCAAAACTGATGATAAAAAAACTGCCAAAAATAGTTTAAAAATAGTAAAACACGTCAAAATCTACATACGCTTATGTCATACACATGTAGACTTAATTTTATGATTTTTTTACTTTACCACAAACTGCTACTCTTTAATAATTAATACAATGCTCACAACCCCAATATGTTAAGGTGCTAAAAAATTGTTTTGTGGTATACTACACGCACTGACCTATATTGGCTGTAATTCGCTTTCCACCGTTCAAGCAGAGGGCCGTAAATCGCGGAAAGAACAGTGAAAGTAATGTAATGGTTTGCCGTTGTAGAAGATTACAATAATTTAATTTTGAATCGTCAGGTCGGTTTAGTATTCAAGGAGGCATCAAATTTGAATCAGACAGCAGACAATCCCGCGTCAACTAATCTGACCTTTTAGTTTTCAGTTTGTCCATATAATTGTATGTTCTTCTATTTTAAATCATAATTAATTTCCTGTTGTGTTCTTAATATCTCGTTTCGCAGTAATTGTAAATGCAAATATGGCCCGGCATAATTACCATCTCAGACTGGGTATGTGTAGCTAGACTGCAGTTGACGTGAACGAATAATACCAAAACCCTTTTCAAAAATAAAATGATGGGTTAAGCGTAGGCGAGCTCATTCATACACGTTTAATTAACTCCGATCCCAACTGTTCCATTATAAGCAAACTATATAGTGGTTGCATCGCGGTCTGTGTTAATTTTTCCCTGGTAATATTGGAATTAATGCTAAAAAAATGTGTTTTTGATGGGATATGCTTTTCTTTTCAAATAATTACGTTAATACTATTTTTAAAAAGCTATGGAATTATACACTACGTTTATGATTGTTACTGGAACACAGACAAATATAGAAGAAATATGTATATTATTATGCCCCATGATGGATTTTACCGAAATACAGTAGAGAAAGAGAGACAAGTATGGAATAGGTCGGTTTATACTCTGTTAGGCGCTGCAACCTAATGGAAACAAGGCGAAACGTTTCCTTTGGAGGCGCCATTACCTTAGTGTTGTCTGTGCTGTTATAGCTGTCACCACGTTTTTATTACTAACATTTTTGTATTTTTTGAGAAGCGCAAACTTCGGTAAGTCATCCTCTCCTTATTATTTTCACATTTAACTTTTATTTCTTGGTTTGTGATAGTTATGTGGGCTAATAGGGCGCATCTTGAGGTTTATTTTCGTCTATAATCAACCCAGGTTTTGTTTCCTGGATCCATATTTATAATCTCCCAAAACAAATGTCCAGTAGGCGATAAATATGGAATACTATCAGGGTGACAAATATGGAATGGTATTCCATATTTGTATACTATCTGCTACAAGGCACTATTTTCTTAATTTTAAGGAATGGACAGAGAAAAGGCTAAGAAAAAAAGACGATTGACGTGGGACGGAGAAAGAATGAAAAACGCGGTGAAATGTGTAAAGGAAAAAAGTGGGGATATTTGTGGGCGTCCAAGCACTTTGATGTGCCACCAACAACCCTATTCAGATTATGCAAAAAAGATGTTACCTCCATCAAACCTCGTTTGGGAAGAAAAACAATTTTACCCGATTATTTGGAAAATGCTTTGGTCGAATATTGTTTAGTAATGGAAAAGAAATTGTTCGGTCCCACTAGAACACATTTACGAAACATCGCTTTTCAGCTTGCAAAAAAGAGCAATATTCCGAATCCCTTTGAAATTCTGGACACGGCAGGAAAAGGGTGGTTGAAACTTTTCATAGCAAGACATAAGACTCTGATTTCCTTCAGGAAACCGACAGGAATTCCAGTAAAACGAGCGAATGGCTTTAGTAAAAAAATGTGCAAAGGTTTTTTAACCTGCTAGAGGAACAAATGGAACTTCATAAATACCCACCAAAAGTGATATTGACTGTAGATGAAACAGGGTTATCTGTTGTGCAAACCAAAACATTACAAGTGATTGCTTTACGTGGAAAACGTAAAGTAGGGGCTTTGACTTCGGCTGAACGAGGATCACTCATCACAGTTGTCTTATGCTTTAGGGCTGGGGAATATATATTCCCCCCTAGTTATATTTCCTAGAAAAACCTTAAGCACTCTATTGGCCAAAGGAGCTACTTTTGGCACAATCTTTGCCTGCCCTACTTCGGGATGGATCCAAACTCATTTATTTACATTGTGGTTCAAACATTTTCTTGAAAATGTGAAACCCTTAGAACAGAATCCCGCTTTATTAATTTTGAATTGACATCATACTCATACGAAAAATATCGACGTAATTGACCTAGTACGTGAATACCATGTCACAATCATTTCTCTACCTACCCACTCCACCCACAAGATTCAGCCCATGGATAAGACATTAATGCGTGCATTAAAGTGTAAACACAGTGAATAAATCAGCCTGCAACTGAGAACAAACGCTAGAGCTTTAACACACTTTGACCTTTCTGAAGTGTTTGGTAAGGCCTATCTGAAAGTTCAAACGGGTGCCAATGCTTTAGAACAATACGAATTTCCCCCTCAATATGAACATATGTGAAGATCATGAGTTTGCAGCAGAATCCGACGACAAGGTTGCGGGCTTACACTCTACTGTAGATGAAGCAATCCCATCAACATCTAATTAGCAGCTTCCCGAAGAACAACCAGGCAGTAGATCTACAAACTCTTTAGATTCAACGGTTTCCACATCCCCGGCTGTACCCGAAGAGCTATCTACCAGCCAATGGCACGATAGACTCACTGACCTACCATTAACATCTACAGCATCAATTATAGTAAGTCCACAAGACATATCCCCGATTCCAACAATTCAAATAAAAAAGTCGAACAGGGGAAGAAAAAATAATAGTCTTCAGTGGTAGCACCTTCGCCATATAAACTCAAATTAGTAATTTAGAAAAGTAAATCTGATAAGCAAGAAACCACAAACATAAGTCTGTTGATGAAAATACTCGTGCTAAGAATAAAAGGAATGCAGTGGTCAAAAATAGAAAAACAATCTAGAAGAATCAGACGAGGACACTCACAGCTCATATAGTGTTCAAGATGAATTTGACACACTAAGCGTCCTGAAACAAAAACCCCATACTCCGATGAAGCATTTTATACTATTTGTAACGGAAAATTTCTTGAACACACCAGAGGAGAAGAGTGCGTCCAATGTTTATTATGTGAAGAATAGGATCACACAGAATGTTCTAGTTACTCTAGTGGGTGTTACGTATGCGCTTTGCGTAAAAATTAGACAGTGTTCAATAATCAAATTATTGTCTGTATTCTATAGACTACCATTTATATATAATTTTTTTCATCATAAATTAGGCATATTATATTGTAATGAATTATTTTTCTATTAATAAAACACTTTATTATATTTTTTTTCCATATTTTACCCATTTCTATGAATGATTTTTAAGCATTCCATGTTTGTCACCCATTTAGATATTTAAGAATTTTGCACTAAAAAATGTATTTTCAAATATTGTTGGCTTTTCTCAAGTTACAAAGAAAATATTTTGTGTACAGTTAGAAAACAGTTCATTGAAAAATTTAGCAATGAAATTTTTCAAAAACCAACATTTCAAGTCATAAACTTTTTGCCAAATGTAAATGGTATTCCAGATTAGTCTCCACTCTTCTGTTTTCTTGCATCACAGGATATCTACTTGTATGAAACTCTATCACAAATAAATTTAAATTTAAATTAATGATTTAGAATACTGAACATATACATATGTGGATATACACGCTTGCGTATTAGGAATGCATTGACGTAATACACTAACTATATTTAAGTTGTCTTGTGCACGCAAGAGCGTGTGTTCGAATGATGATTTTTATTTTTATATTTTAATTTAATGCAACAAGATAATGAATAATTTTTAAATGTAATACCTTATAACTACAGCTCGTAACATATGACGGTTACATAAAATGAATCAAGAAAAAAATTAGTTAAATAGCATGAAACAGCCCAATCTATTTTTATTTTGTTCCAGTTAAGTGTGTATTAGTAGCATACAAGGTGTCTCAACTAAAACAGTCTGCCCTGAATAACTTTGTAAATGATCAAATTTGAAAAACTCGGCGATACAAGGCAATAATAGCTTAAAGGGGGACATCTTTCACCATGTACGTCATCTATCCTATTTCATCCCCATAGCCCCCACCACCACCAACCCAAAATTTTAAATAACGACAGGTTCAGTTGAAAGGTTTATATACTCCGAAATTTTTTTGCAATTTACCCTGTTCGTTTTTGAGAAATGACATTTGCAAGTTTCTGATGTGTATGGGAAATGTAAAATAAAAATTTCAAGAAAATGCTCAGGTTACTAAGTAACATAGCAACAACACAAAATAATACAATGTATAACGCGGGCGCCGGCGCAAGTGCGCAAACATTGTACTGCAATTATGCTTAACTTTTTTAAAAATCTGTTTAAAAGTGGATTTTGAGGAAATATTCGCTTGTACACCAAGAACCCAAAGAAGTTGTTTTTATAAAATGTTTATCTAGGTGTACGTGAGCGCGTAGTCGTAGACATCGGGGAAACGGTTGGTTTGAATTTAAAATCTAGATGTTTATTAAAAATGCATAAACTGCAGTAAGTTTTCGGAAAAAGTTTGAAACTGAAAACTGAATTGAGATATCGCTTTTTTGGAATGGTTTTTTGTAAAACTTAAAAATAAAAATGGATCAATTTTTTGAGAATATCGAATGTAACTTCGAAGTTATTCAATAGCCTCTAACAAATATAATTATATTAAAAAAAAAAACATAATAATATAATACATAATAGTAATAGACATGATTTGTTTTGTATAAACTGATAGCAAAAATTTTCAAAAAATATTCCTCTAAAACGGTTTTCTGGATTTGATTAAATTTTATGATAACAAATTACCAAGGACTCATAAAAGAGATTTTTTATTATTAAAGCTTCTCTTGGGAGACTCCCAGAAATGTTCGAAGATTTCGACTGTCAATTCCCGGTTACTCAAAAATCGTCATACAAGGTGGTCCAAAATTTTCTTAACTTTTGTTTTCGCTGTAAAATCATAGCTAGCTGTGGTAGAGTAATGGGAAATGTCTAAAATGACAGTAGGAATGTGGGAAATTCGTTCACCATGCAGCGTTTCACGGGAGAGCAGCGTTTCACGCTGCGCCGTAGATTTAGAAATAAATTTAATTTACACAATATCCAGCAATGGCCAAGCATCCAGACGATCCAGTCATGGGTTAGCAAGTTTGAGGAAACTGGTTCACCACTGAATAAACGCAGCTCCGGTTGTCGCAGGTGAGTAAGAACGAATGAATACATTGAGACGGTGAGAGTGTAAGTGCGCGAAGAACCAAGTTTATCGACGCGAAAGCGTGCTGCTGCTTTAAATGTGACAAAATCATCAATTCTTCGCATCCTTCACAAGGATTTACATCTGCATGCATACAAAATTGAACCGGTTTCCTATAGTGGACAACAGCTTGTCCTCTGATGAGGCGCATTTCCACCTTAATGGCCATCTGAACAATCAAAATTGTCGCTACTGAAGAAAACCAAGAAAGACACATCAAAGGCCTCTGCAATCTGCATAGCCCGAAGGTTACAGTTTGGGCTGCAATGTCAGCAGCCGGAATAATCGGCTCATTGTTTTTTGAAGACCTCGAAGGTCGTGCATTAACTGTTAATTCTCAGCGTTACGTCGACATGATTCGGACTTTTTTGGTTCCTGCTCTTCAAGAATATAAAGGGTACAATCAGGAGACTTGGTTTCAGCAGGATGGAGCCACTAGCCATACATCGATTCTTACGCTTCCCGTCGTTCAAGCGCTATTTCCAGGAAAATTGATCTCACGAAGAGGGAACAATCAGAGGCTCCCCAGAAGTCTGGACCTGACTGCTTGTGATTTCTTCTTATGGGGATATCTCAAGACTCAGGTCTATCGAAACCAACCCGCCACCCTGATCGAACTTAAGCGGAATATACGCCGAGAGATTGAAGCCATAACTGTTGACACGTGTCACCGCGTCATAACAAATTTTAAAGTTCGCGTCCAAGAGTGCCAGGAGGTAAACGGTGAACACCTCGACAACATAATCTTCAAAATATGAAATTCCCGAGTTTTTTGTATATTGTGAAATAAAAATTTGTTGAATTTGATAAAAATTTCATATTATTATTTCTATTTCAAAAGTTAAGAACATTCTGGACCACCTTGCACCTATTGACATACACTTTAAGCTTAATTTAGTATCCTTAACATTAGAATTTTGTATACAATTGTGAAAGTGGTGCACTTTCGGAAATATATTTTTCAAGAACATTAAAAATACCCGTTTTATTGGTGAAGTAGGTACATTATTTAATTAATTAATTTAATTAAAAATATCAGATATTTAATAGGTTGTAAATTATGACCAGTGGTGAGCAAATAATCGATGTTTATTCTTCCTAAACTTTGAATCAATACCTTTACTACTGAAACACATGGTATTGCTAGCCTACTAATTAATTGTGATAACAATTAAAATTATTTTCTTTTACTACAAGGTAGTCTAGGTCATCTCTGTGTCAACCATATAGATTTAAAGATGTTTTGAGGAGATAAAGAAGAAAGATTGTTGCGTACCCGATTAACTACGTGACTTATATTAAAATTAAAAAAAACTAAAAACACATTCACCATAAAAATCGAACATCTTTCGTTAATTTTATTAGAAATAATAGAGGTAGTAGTAGCCTATATAATAATCAACTTCAATAACAGGCAGCCATGCGTTGAATATTAATATTCCGTAGGGAAAAGGTTCAGAACATTACAGCGTATAATAAATACTTACAGAGAATATTTTATTTTAAGAATTTATTGCTTGTCACGTATCTGTCCCGCGAGCGGTCGTCTTGACGAGCAAATAGTTGCCGAGCGTACAAACGGGCGAGTAAAGGATAGGCGAGCAAATAGACGTGAGCAAGTTGGCGGACATGCTTATAGTAATGACACGTTATTGCTTAGGATATTAGTAAATATTTTTGTTATTAAAATTTTAGGGGTAACTGCATGTTTGTTGTTAAAAATGTAAATTGTTAAGAATGAAAAAGTATAGTTAATCAAATATTTCTCTCGAGTTGCTGTTTTAGAAAGACTGTGGCCATTTCCCACCACAGTTTGCCAATAAATTTAAAAATAGTCCAAGTTTACACTTTTCCTGTATTTGCTGATAACCAACCATGTTTGTCCTATTTGCAGCGTGAGATTTTTTATATCGCAATCAGCACAAACAGGCCTTGCTTTAATTATACGCCACTCTTGATTAGACTACTGCATATCGCACACCACGTGAGGGAAATGTACTTTCCGAACGATAAACGCAATAACTAATGTAAATTAATTTGCCCCTCGTGAACGTATACCATATTATTAAATAAATAGAAATTACAATTCAAATACAGCTTTATCTATCGATCGGCGAAACGGCGACACGTGTGGCAGTTTCAGCCGTAAGTGTTGACATTGTCTAGTGGTTCTTATTGTTTGTAATGTGTTATATTTTTTACTACTGAATATGTCCACTTTAGAAACTGCCAATCCAAACAGTGCCACTTAAATTATGCAGTTAGTTTGTAAAGTTTGAAATAAATTCGCTAAAATTGTAACGACACATCGATATAATTTTTAAAACACTTAAATATTACTCCAATTAATTATTTAGATTTACCATTGAGGAATGGTACGGTTTCGAAAGACAATCTTCGTTTTTCGTTAATTTGAGGATTCCCTCTATTACCTAAGCAATGGAGACATGTTTCCGAAACATTTTACAGAAGATGTTACGGAGGTCAATCCCATAATTTCAAAAGATGAATCTACAGGGTGATTCATTAGCCTCTTTACAAACTTTGACAAGGAAAAGTAGATGTAATTTCATCAAGAAATTTTCACATGAATGTAGGTTCTATGTTTCTTTGTTAAGAAGTTATAGGGTTTTTAATGTAATGAACAAAGAAAGATGGAACCTACATTCATATGAACATTTCTTCAGGAAATTACATCTAGTTGTCATTGCCAAGGTTTGTAAAGAGGCTAATGAAGCACCCTGTAGATGCAAAATGCAATCTTGAACCACTTTTGGTTTAAGTTCATAGTTTCTTCATAAATGAGTATTAGAATTAGTGCTGTTAAACTTGTGAAGAAACATTTATGAAAATGCATTATATTATTATACCAGTCCTCTTAAAATCAAATATTTTGTTACTTTTATAAAAGAGTTTCCAAAACCTCAAAAATACTGTAATAACACATTTTCATTTTTAACAATTTTTTGAAGAATACTAAAATTTGAATTTTTGCTTGAAGCATTAATTAAATACAGTAAATTATGCCTTTGAGTCACTGCAGGAGGAATTTAAACTTTGTATGCCTATTTGTTCATGTCACAAGGCATTACGATAGTTTTCACATTGAATTGAAGACTTAATTTGACAAGTTTATGTAGAGTGAAACAAGGGGCAAAAATGTGAGTTTCAAGTTAGTTTCACGGTTTCATAAGGCCTCGTGGAAAGTTCAAAATAAACCTTTATAAATTAACAGTTTCCTGATTTACTGAAACCAGATAAGTTTGAAGAGGCTCCAATTTTTCTTACGAGCTACTTTCTTATGTTGCGAAACCGAGGAAAGCCATTCCGTCCATTGTTTTTTTGCAATAAAACCGAGCAATAAGCCTTTAAGAAACTCCTTAATTTATTTACTTTCATAAAACACGGTTTAATTAATAAATACAGAGAAAAGTGATTATACTGTCGAGTTTTTGCAGATTAAAACAAATTAAGCTCGAGCTTTTCCAAGGCAGCATTTACAAGTACTATTAAATTTTTTACACTTGACTGTATAATCTCTTTCGGAACGTGTGGGTGGTGAAGAACAAATGTCGTTAATTGAATATGGAGTTGCGTGTGAACGCTGTTTCAAATTTGTCTTGTCGAAAGTTTTGCTCTAAGCCACACCATTTATTTGATACATAATATGCGGGAACACGCAACGTGCAGGAATTTACTTACAGGACGCGTAAAAAATGATTGAAAGCCTTTTGTTACAATTCTGCTCAAGTGTTCTGTAGGTTCGTAAAGTTTTAGTTATATCAAGTATGCGTAATACTACGCCAACGTAACTAGAATCAAATAAAATAAACAAATCGGGGAAATTAATTCTGGATTGATAATGCAGTTGAATTAGCAAAGTTTTGAATAGTCTACGTTAAGTAACATAGTTTTAATTTACTGAAGCACTATATAAAGTTATAAATTAGTTTGAAACCAATGCATGTTGAAACTAATTTAGTTGCCCCAGAATAGAATCAGTTGCGGCAGTTCGTATTCAATGTTGTCAGAAGCAGTTTCTCGTCGAAATCATCCGTATGTAAGAGAGGAAGTAAATTGACAGCGAAAGAATAAGCAAAGCCCTTTGACTGAATATTCCGGTATTTTATATATTTGCCCAGTATATACTGTTATATAATCTGTGTTTCAAAAACTGATCGTGAAAAAACGTAAGGTCTTTACTCTTTCCAGTATTTTTTGATAAAAATCATTTGGAAAATTTGTTTATAAAATAGAATGTAAATATTACATTAGTGTCACATTTAATTTGCACAGGAAGAATAGCTTTCAACAGATATTATAATTATTTGGGAAGCCTGTTTTTGTTGTAACTTGTAGGTTATGCTTGCATTTAGAACTTGTCTAGGAAATGGCAGTAGCCCAATTGCAACACCTTATCATATGCATGTTATTATAACGAAAAACTGAAACATCAGGAAACATATACAGGGGTCCCGTAACTTATCGATAATCGACTCGTAGCAGTCTTCCCTGATGCCCCCCCCCTTCCCCTCGAGTACAAATATGATGAAATTGTAAAGATCCGCAGGTTCAATTCTTCTTACAATTGCTCTTAAGTTCCAAACTTTATTGTTGACTATCATCAAAACCAAAGATATAGATTCACTGCCTAAAATGCAAAATGGACCTTAGTGATACTACAAGAAGTTTATATGAAAAAATCAAATAATAGTATAAGGTATTGATGATATTTTGTTACATTCACAATTTTATATGTGATAACATGGATATTCTAACATTTTAAAAATCAAGTTTTTATGTGTCAATTTCGTAGATCATTATTGAGTCGCCTTATTTGAATTCCCATTTTCGTTCCTATTGTGTATTTAAAGTATGGAATTTATGTTTGATGAATATGTTGATATGATTTGGGTAGTTGATGAGTGCCGTAGTAATTTTAGTGCGGTGGTGTACAGGGGGCGTTATCCGAACAAAAGACATCCTGTTACTCAGACTTAGGAGATGGTCGACAAAGAACGCCAAATGTTGAGGAAGAAATCTTAGAGATAATTGAGGGAAATCCAGGGGTAAGTACTCGAAATATTGCCAGAACCTTGGAGTTGCATATGTCTACGGTTCACCGTATCCTTCAGGATAAGAATTTACCCTTGTAAACAAACTAAGGTTTGTTGCCAGCTGATTATCCACAACTAGCTTAATTTTGTTAGTGGCTTTTGTACCAGCGCACGGTGGACCATAACTTCACCAACAGAATTTTGTAAACGGAAGAAGCTACAATCACCCGCGATGGTGTATAAAAATTTACGCAACTACCACAATTTGGCTCATGATCGAAATCATCAAGTTCGGTTCAGTAATAACGTTTGGGCCGGAATTGTAGATATTTTCCTAATTGATCTTGTTATCATTTCAAACAGGCTGAACCCCCAAAATGATTTACATTTTATGAATGAGGTATCAGTTCTTTAGAAAAATATGCCACTGGTAAGTTGTGATATGTGGTGACAACAGGATGATGCTCCAGTACATATTGGTATGAATGTCCAGATATAGTTAAAGGAACACTATCCTGGAAGGTCCTGTGGTTTGGTCTCCAAGATCTCCAGATATGACATCCCTAGATTTTTTCAGTGGGGCTTTTTGAAGTATTTGGTGTATCAAACTCCCCTAACTGACATCCAGGAACTGAAAAATCGTATCAACCAAGCAGCAGCATTTGTACCTGTGCCCGTTCCTAATGTGCAGAACGCAATTGCTCGGAGAGCTGCAGATTGTGTGAATGTTGACAGTGGTCACATTGAACACTTTTATTTAATTTTTTCATTTTAGTTTTGTTTTGCTATTGTTGGTCGTTTTTTCATTCTTATAAACAAATAACCTATTAAAAATACAGAGTGATTTATGATGTTTGTTAAAAAGCATGTTTCAGAAAATGTTTTTTTAAATAACTATAGTGCAAATCCACTGTTGCCAAGATTCTATATTTTTTTTTCGTATGGAAAACTAACCTGCGGTTCTTTAAAATTTCAACATATTGGCATTCAGATGGCATCAGGGAGTCGCTTATCGATAAGTTACGGGACACCTTGTATACGCTTTAGAAACGAATACGGAGAACGAGTAGGTATTTCCTTTAGTGTTATTTGATTTTGATTGGTTGAGAATTTACCGAAATGACCAGCAAAATATTAATGTAATTTGCAGAAACCACAGTTTTTATTAAGTCCTGAGATTATAAAAAAAACTAAGATGTTCTGTAGATTTGCAGGACACACTATTCAAAATACTAGCATTCTCAAACATAAAAAATCGTGGTACAATTATTGCTATGATATTAATGAACCTTAGGTAAGCAGAACGGTTAATACATTACATGAATGAAAATTTAGCTAATTGTTTCATACTAAGTTGACAATATCGTGTTCCTTCATGCATTCTAAACCATTATGTGAACCGAATATTATCTACTGCGCTAAAATTTTTATAAATAGTTCATGACGATAGCAATTTCTTATTGTTTGAGAGAAAACCTTTCGCCAAAATTCTTAAATAATTCAACTGAAACACGACTTCATGATAATTCTTACTAATTTGTTCGTTGCCGTTTCGTATTTCTATTTATTTTTGAAAACGCTATTCGTTTTAGTTAAATACTGCCCTGAATCGAAGGACTCTCAACAATCTAAATTTTGAAGTGAAACTACGATCGATAGAAAATTCAAACAACGGCTAGGAAAACAGGGAAATTCCCGTAGTACAGAGTTCACAACAACCGGGATTTAGCATTACTGTTATTTTTATAACCGGAACTGAAACCGACATGTAATCAGGATTTTCCAACGGGATAATTATCACCAGATAAATCATATCGTATTTTACGGTTGAGCACAACTGCATTTATGGTAGAGCGAATTATATTCGAATACAAATGTCTTACGAAAGCAATTGGAATGGAATAGTTACAATGCAAATGAGCGAGGCCTATTCGATAAGATGGAAACAGAATGGACAAATATACACACAATTACACAATGTTTCAGAATTTAAATTATTGAAGGTACTGTGATATTTTCAAATTATGTCTAAAAATTCACAAGAGATAAATCGGTTGAATGTACATTTATTTACAACCCAGTAAATTAAAAATGTTTTCATATATTTTTTTGACACTCATCTAATAATACTTTTCCAATATTTTTAGAAAATTTTAGTTCATTATCTGGACAGTTAAAAGTTTTATAAAAATTATGTACACAATGGAATAATAAAAAAATTAAAGTTTGAGTTAGTTGGACCAGTTATTGAGTAGGAAAACGTTAAATTTGGAATTTTGGAATATCGAAACAAAATATTCCAAGCTCAACTTTAAAATTGTAGATTCGCTCTTGCGCAAAAACACATCCAACTTCTGCTTTCAATTTTCAAGTTTTTACTACTTATTTTACAGTGGTTTTAAATTTTTTACAATTAGATTTTGAAATGCGGCACACACCTACAGATTAGCATTTTCTAAATAACATATTTTAAATTCGTAGAAGTCTGGAAGAATATATCTGCTGAATGTTCAAATTCAGCAGTTTTCATAAAATCAACGTTTTCTGTATTGAAAATATACAGGAAATACAGCAGGAAAGAGAATTTATTTTAAATGTGATAAAATTATGTCAGATATGACAGCACGAATTCCTTATCATTGTCAACAAACTCTTATTATGTACAGGAAGTTTCAGCGTAAACTGTCAGAAGAAATTTCCGAATTTAAAGCAGTTCCTGCGTAGCTTTGCTGCTCCGTGTTGCTTCGAATAACAGACATTAATTATACTCCTAGCAAGGGTGTTTAAAATCTTTAGTTTTGTGCTGTGTCCTGCAGCAGTTTTATACTGCAACGCGCTCCTGTCTCCTATTAATTTATTAGAAGACATAAAAGTGTTTTTGTCTGTTCAACACGTTGCATTCAATGTGATAAATGAGTCTACTTAATGCCTTGCAATTGCTACTTTCTAGCTACTAACTCACTTTGATACTTTACGTTTTGAAATATTTTCACGTTTTCATCTCCAATTAGGAACAGTAGCAGTACTTGAACAATTGGATAGTTGCAGTTCTAATTTTGCAGATATAATTCTCATAAAAACTTCCTTAGCTAAAATTAAATGTTTATGCTTGTAGATGCAGTTATCCATAAATTAGTTTAGGACGCAGATGGCTTTGTAATTAGAATTTTATGCAATTCGTATAATGCTGCGGAAACATAACTTTATATTATATTTGTTGTCTGAGTTTGTGCTACAATGGATAATAATTTTTACATAGACGGACGATCAGGTTATGTTTTTAACACTTTAAGCTACTACTGACACAACACACGAACAATGAGGATATGTTTCCTGTTAAAGCATGTCGAAATGTGCTCCTACTAGATACACATACAACATAACCTCAAAATTAAATACTAGATTTGGTAGGTTTCGGGATAATTAAAGCGGCAATACTTAATGGACTTTAAAAGTTTCGTGTAAATAATTATTAGTGGCTACAATATTCAAAACAAGAAAATTAAAGAAATGCAAGTTATACTTAAATTTGTTTTCGTTCTTGCGAGGTTTGCATTTTAATTGTCTATAATGGGACATTCATATTACTTACTGCCTTTTAATATTGAACATTTAGACTACCCAAATGTTATCGATATTTGGGCACGGACACAACGCATATTTGAACGTTTACATGAACGCGAAAAGCTTGTCATTAAATTGATGCGTTATTAAGATTAATTGGGCTGCGAAGATCCGGCTTTGAGCCATGAAAACACCCCAAAAAGATTCAACCTTTAATGAATTGTGCTTCAAAAATATCCCAAGGTAAATTAAATGTAGGATGATTAATTCTGCTTTCCTTGAGCAACACGTTTTAACATTTACGCACTTGTCCATAGGCGAAGTGGTCTATTTCGAATTTATTGCTACCAACGTACTTGTGGGGTAGAACAAAACGAGAAATTGTAGAATTGTAGAACATGTCAATCTCATGGAAAATTAGTTAAGTTTATTACTCAATTAGTAAATGGGAGAGATGCTTCGAATGATTTTTGAAAACTCTGAGAATGTTGCCTTTAGCATAGATTTGTTTTAGGTATAATCTTGGTCCTATGTAAGTTATTACTTATAAATTAAATTCAATGATAGTATTGGAAGAAAGAGGGAGAAGTATACGAATTTTAAGTTTGGTAGAAACTGGAATTGTATTGAACGTTTTCCTTGGTATATTGTTATCAAAGAAACTATATACGTTTTTTTGGGAAACACTTTTTTTTTGATGATATTTCTAGTTAAAATTTCTAATAGTATTCCGCCCTTCACACCTTTCTAAACGGTGCTGATTCATTTTGGACTCGCATACAGTTATTTAAAGTTGGGGCAGACGCAATTTCCGCACCGAAAAAAGCAATCTGAAGTGGTACAACTTCATTTTCTTGATATGTGGGGAACGAATCAAGGACGAAACGTGCATAAAAAGCAGCATCGGTTTGTGATGTGCCCTTTTAACACCCCTTTACCGAATTTTCAGTGCAAACTAACCAAACTATTTGCCAAGGTTGCATTTTGGCTTTAGTGCAATGATTATGAAAAATATCATTCACTCTGCTGTATTTAAAAAAAGAGAGACATAGAAAAAGTTTAAAAACTTTTTCAATATAAAAATCAGTTGTTAAATAACAGTTCTGCTGAAAAAATTATTGTTTCGCAGGATTACTTACTACTTAATTCAAAGATATTTTCGAGTTTTTTCTGTTGTTTAATTGGTATATTTTGTGTAAAAAATTTCACACGACGTTTGTGTTAAACCCGGTCTATTAATGTAATTTTTTATAATTATTTTATTTAATTTTTGTTGTAGAAAATTTTGCACTAAAAAAGGTCTACAAAATATTTGGATCACCTTTTTTCATTGGCCAAAATGGTGTTATTTTTTTCTCGCGCTAATAAAATTCTTTACACGTGCTGTTTGCTACAGCTACTTTATTGACACTAAAACTGTAAACATCATGTCACTGTTAGGCTATCGACCTTTAACCCGCAAAGCCGAGCTTAGACTGCGTTTGGATGAGCTTTCGCGCGCGCTTTTCGTATCATGTCTCGTGGTGTTGCTACAAATCATATGTTCAACACGCAAGCGTAAAGCGCCGGTTTCAGTTTTTGCAGTAGCATCTATTGTGGGCTTGTACAAATAGGGTATCGTAGGAAACGCGCGTTGATTACACCTTCTCGCTATTACGTTGCGGGTGACGTCGCTTGCAGTCCGTGACGTCATAAAGCTGCAGGACGAAAGCTTCGAATTACTCCGCTAGGCAGCGGAACTGGCCACCCGCTGAAAGCTCCCCGGAGCTTTAGACTCGCGCCCTGTTTTGTAGCGCTTTTACTGTTTACTGCTCGGAGTTGGTTTGCGACAAGGGATATGTACGGCTTAAACAGGGGGGCAATTGTATATGGACTACTGTAACTTACAGCTATTTTTATAACTAGAACTTTAAATATTAAATAACTAAATATAAGACAATTGTGTCCATAATCCAAAGGACAATTTAAATAGTTGTGCTCCTCTATATTCCTTTTTTCAAGACGTACACCTACAACAAAAATTATAGTAAGTTTTCAAAGCAAATACTACTTAGAATCCAGTGTTGGGTAGTAACTAAGTAAAAGTAACTCGTTATTAGTAACTAGTTACTTTTCAGTAACTTAATAGTAACTTAATTACTTTTGTGTTTTCAGTAATGGTAACTATAACACGTTACAATTATTTAGTAACTTTAGTAACTGAATATGACAAGTTACATTTTCATGCTACAAATGTAAAATATTTTAAAATGTTTGGTTTTTAATGCCTAGTATATAAGAAAGTATACCTGAAGCTGAAGAATTTGTTGAAATTTCGAATGCTTTAGTATGCAAATGCTAATACCGAACACAGGAATACCTTCTTGTACTTAGTCGATAATAAATAATATTTGATGGATCCTATTTGGGTGGTGACAGCTTTTTCCAGTAATCTTTAATCCTTTAACAACTAGAAGCTCTCTGAGCAGGTATGCGGATTACTGGGAAGTACATTCCTAACGCCTGTGCGTAGGTTGGGGGTGTCTAATTCAGAAGAAAATACATTCACCGTCTCTATATTTCAATAATAACGAAAAATAAAATAGAATCCTTGGAAAATCCCAAAAACATCGTTGAACCAGCTCCTCTAAGCCTGTTGCTTCCCCCACGTATAGAATATTTGCTAATAAACAATTGCTTATAAATGTGTGTTTCTATTGATATTAAGTTGGTAGTAATTGCATGTACATTAGTAGCGTCTCGTAAAAAAAGGTAACTTAAAAAATAACGAGTTACTTTATGGTAACTTAGTAACTTATTCAAGTTACTTTTATAAATCTGTAACTTAGTAACTTACTTAGTTACTTTTTTGCCGAGTAACTGATTAACTTACTTAGTTACTTTCTTAGAGTAACTTACCCAACACTGTTAGAATCTAACAATTACATATATAATACATGCCGTTTGTATAAACTTTAACTATTATTATCTTTATCTTCATCTTAACTTATTTAAGTTTTGTTACAAATGTATCAAGGATTTGTAATAATTTTTTGAGTTTAGAAATCCAAGGAGGAGATTTACATTTTAAGCAAAGACAACTTGTTTCAACTTTGGTACTTTGGTAATGTTCTATCACTTTCTGTTCTGTTGTTATGATTACTTATTTTAACCACTACTAAAAATATCTTTATATATGTATTATAAAAACATGCGACTCGCAGTAACACTATTCTATTTGTTTGAAATCTTCTGGGAGACCGAAACTTAACACTTAAAACGCAGAAAGGTTAAATACTGTTGTGCTGTTATTTCGTAAGTAATGAAATTAACATGAGCTATAATTGTTTGATATTGATTTAGAATATCAACAAGTGAATTCTGATCTGAAAACTGGCAATGGATATTAAGGACCATAGACAAATATGAAAAGACTAAATAGATATTTAAATTACATGTTCAGAAGAGACTGACTAATGCTAGAATTACTTTAATATTTTGCTTTTACTGCTATGCAAATTCTGGATACACAATCATATAGCCCAAAGGGTAAACTGGTTACGAAATGTGGTCCATGTTAATTAAAAAATCTGAAATGCGTGACAACAATAAGTAAAATACTGGAAATGGTGATGAAATACAAAACAATTGACATTATTTAATTTTCTGCAATTTCATAACTGATAACAGACGAAAACTGTAATCGGAATTATTGTCGCCTGTCTGCAAAACGGATGAAATAGTTCAGGAGTGTCTCTTCAAATATTTACCTTAAATTCAACAACCGATTCTACGTAGTAGTATTTTAATAGAGGGGCTGGGTGTACAAGGAACACTTCCCGAAATGTTTCGATTTCTAGTAAATCGTTTATTTGAATAACAGGTACCCTATTACGTACAATTTCACGAGGAATTTTATCATATACCTTAGGAAAGTTGCCATTACTACAAAGCACTTCCCCTTTTTAATAAAGCAGATATTACTCATTACTTAGGTTACTTAAATAGTTATACATACCCCCAAAAAGTCTAAGGATATATTTTTTTTTTGAGAAATTTCGGAATATTTTTAATTTTTTTTTCTCTCAAAATTAATGATTGGGCTCTTTAATATCTAGCCTTCAATAGAAAAAGTTGAAAATAACCCTGACGACTAAAATAAAATGAAAATAAATAATAAATAAACTTGACTCAAACTGAAGGTACTGAAAATTTTCAAATTGGCGGGTTAAAATTGAGTTTAAGTTGGAGGAATA
Source organism: Limonius californicus (assembly GCA_014611495.1). Taxonomy (NCBI): domain Eukaryota; kingdom Metazoa; phylum Arthropoda; class Insecta; order Coleoptera; family Elateridae; genus Limonius; species Limonius californicus. Next base: position 5,338 of record JABXWE010016560.1, on the reverse strand, counting down.
AGGTGTGAGTGACAAGTACAGTATTAATAAGCAATGCCGAGGCGGCATTTGAGTAGAGACGAAATGTTGCGGGCGGTGGGAATGTTGCAAGTTGGGCAAAGGCAAGTCGACGTGGCAACGGCATTGGGGACCACGCAAGGGGTTATATCGAGACTCTGGTTCCGGTTCCGGATGACGGGACAAGTTGGCGAAAGACACCAAGGGAGACACCGGAAAACAACCGCAGCGCAAGACCGGTATTTGCATTTAACCGCACGGAGGACAGCTACTCAGACTGCAGTTGAATAAAGAAATCGCCTACAAGAAGTCCATGGGGTGGAGGGTTCATCGCAAACCGTCATAAACCGCTTGCGGGAAGTCAATTTCAGATCCCGACGGCCGCTGAGGTGTCAGACCCTTACACGGGGCAATCGCACTGCAAGACTACACTGGGCGCAAGAACATGTCAGGTGGGCAAATGAACAATGGAGCCAGGTGCTTTTCACAGACGAGTCTCGTTTCGGAATCCGTCCGGATTCCAGGAGAGTTCGTGTGTGGAGGGCACCTGGTCGAAACAATCGACTCCAAGACGTCCAGGAGGTCCACAGATTCAAAGGGGGAACTCTTATGGTATGGGGTGGTATTGCAATTGGAAGAAGAACGCCTCTCGTTTTGGTGGATGGGAGTTTGAACGCAGTTCGATATCGTGATCAGATACTGGAAATGTTTGTCCTTCCGTTTGCAGCCGAAGCGGGAGAAAACTTCATCCTCCAACATGATAATGCCCGTCCCCATACGGCGGGGCTTGTTAGAAATTTTCTCCAAGAGCACAATATAACGGTTTTACCTTGGACCCCCCAGAGCCCTGACATGAATCCCATTGAGCATGCATGGGACATGCTTCAAAGAAGGAATCTGCGGGATGGCGTTGTCCACAACAACCAAAGGGAACTCTTCGCTGCTCTTCAGCAAGCTTGGGAGGACATTTCTCAAGAAGAGTTTGATAATCTAATTTTAAGTATGCAGAGACGGTGTAGGCCACTTGTTAATAATCGAGGAGGACACAATGTACTAAAAGTTAGCTGTTGGTTGAATAAACAAAGAAATGTTAAATGATAAAATTTTATCTTAAATTATTTGGGACAATTTCTTTTTTTACTGATCTCATTCACTCTATTTGTCATTTAAATAAATCATTAAGAACCATTTTGTTCCCTTTTATTCCCTCATTTCCCAAAATTACTCGCTAAAAAAAATATCCTTTTTGGGGGTGTTTAGTTTCCGGTACAAAAATGTTTTCATAATCGAACATTTTTAGTGCAAATAATAGGAAAAATGCAGAAATGGAACAAGTAAATCAGTCTCCGTAAATCTTCTTGAGGTATGTTGGTCCATTCTTCCAAAATAACTACCGTCTGCTGTCGAAGACTTTGGCGGTACAGATCGGTTCCTGATCTTTAGAGGCAACTCGTCTTATAAGTGCTCAATTGGGTGCGGGCCAGTGCATCGCGGGAATTTTGTATTCTCGCAAGGACCTTCTTGTCTGAGCTGCTACATGTAGTTCGGTATTATTTTGCTGGAACAGAAATCCAGAACCTATACAGCAGGTACCACATGGTTTGCAGGAATTCTTTGAGGTATTGGACAGCATTCATTCGTCGAGTGTTAAAAGTGGTATCAGCCTACACCACATTAGATTTTCCTCCAGACATATCTACCTCCTGAACGAGTACTTCATGGCACGTGCTCAAACTCAAAGATGACTTATTTATATACACAAAATCAAGCTACGATATGGTCTACGTTTCCAATACTGTGCCCGTTTTTGATACCATACACTATTGTAATTATAAACTGCCGGTGACTAAGTGATACGGAAAATACGCAGCACTTGCATATAATATATACAGAAAATAATAGAGAAACATTACAAAATGAAGGATATACGGAAACTACAGAATGATTGTGAAAAATATGAAGGCATTTGAGGAAATATTGACAAATTATGAAGAAATTAATTAACAAAAAATATGGTCGATACTGGTTAACTCGCGGTTTATACACACTATAACTTTACACCTAAAATGTCATAAAAACTGACAAATATATACAAAAAAAATGCAGTGCAGTTATTTTTCTCCTGAAACTACCTACACAGATAATTTCATAATTAATTAATACGTCAACGTTTCAGATAGAAACGGGATAAGAGGAGCACCTATTACAATATTACTAGCAAAATTGTACAGATTTAAAAGTTTTGTGTCACGGAAGAAGTTTGAGCGTATTTAATAATTATTTCGGGCGCTGCGCTTTACTTCTTAACAAAATTTAAGCGCTGATTCAGGAAATAATAGAAGTTGGCAAAGACGTGGAAGCGAAAATGCTTTGTCACAGGAGTCAGTCTACTGAAGTGGAACTTGTCAGCGGCTTTTTTATTGCTAACTTCGGCATATAAAAGATTTAAAATCTTGTATGGAAATTTTTATACATTCACTTTTGTGTTCAATGTGCGCTTTTTATTTAAATAAACATAATAGAGGATTTTTTCGTTATTTTTCTACTCCTGCTATTTAACCTATATTAAAAATAACTAATTTATTAGAAAAATTAACTTAATTACCATTGATTTTCCTCAAAATTTGACAATATGTTAGGTCAAAGTTACACGGTTACGGTTTTGTTACTGTCAGACCGAAAACTCAACAGTATTATAGAATTTTTCGTTCATTCAAGCTGATACAAATTTTAGAAATCGTTTTAAACCTATTAATGTGAATCGTACTTGACCGAACATTTAAGCGACAACTTTTTCCGCTGCTTCAGTATAAAACATGAAAACCATGTTGCAAAAATCAACAAATAATTGATCGACTTTTACTATATTATCCAGTTATTACTTATTGGTTACTGTTACTATATTTTGTCCAAAGCCTTTAAAGAAATTAGTTTTCTATCACACACAAAAATTCAAAACCATTCACAAACAGCTTTAAAGAATTTTTTTACATGGCCGCGTTAGAAACGGAAGTGGCTTACATGATATAAATAAAACCTCTTTATTAATATTTATATCGTACCTATTTGCTAGTCGTTATCTAAAATATATTGCTCGTAATCAGTAACATACTTGACAATTGATAACCAAACAAGCAATACTTGCATATTTTAACATAAACTAGCAGCCAAACATAAATAATTTATAGGATTGTATGTGATTGATGTTCATATAAGAAATTTTTAACTATAGGCCTGTATGTCTTTGCATGTAGAATTAGATTAGAAGATAAATATTATAATATTTATTATTTATCGCATAAATAAAACGTATTTATCATATTTTTTATGTAAACAAAAATAATAATCATCATGTAACTACATACATGAGGCAGCCTTAGGCTAGAGGTTAGCGCGGTAGACTTCTACGCTGAAGGTCCTGCGTCCAATTCCCAGTATCAGAACATCGGATTTTTAATAGCCGTTCTCCCTCGCAAGGCAATGGCAAACCAGCGAGGTATTTTGCCTAGTAAATCTTCTCTGGAGTAGAAGTGTTGACACTTCTCGTAGTTCGGAGCCCACGTTAAACTGTAGGTCCTCTATGTCTGTGACACTCTAAACGTGCAACACAGGCATAGGAGAGAAGATCGCTACACTCTAAGAAGAAGAAGAAGAAGAAGAACTACATAATTATCAATTTTATTAACATAAAATTGTTCATAAGATAGTAATTTCGTAAATATATAGTTCTGGATATTAATTTATAGTTTATTTGCAGTTTTAATGAGTTTACTACAACACTCTCCAACACATTCTGTATACCTACACAACTATGTAAGTGAAAAACAATTTTCCTTGGAATCCTAAGCACGGAAAATGTATCCATTTTCCCTTGATTCTTGTAATAAAATGTGCTTTTATGAAGTTTAAATAACTCCGTTTTATTTAGAGTATCTAGCTTTGTTACACCTAAATGCCAGGCTTGATTACTGATGATTATATTATATCTTAGAATAATCCATTCACGCACGCCCGTCATAGCATAATAAATATGACGATTTTGGGTGTCAAAAAGACACCTTCTTTAAGTGTTAAGTTAATGTAACAATACTGTTTTATTGAACAGCGTTTGAAGATTTCAGTAATAACATTGTAAGTTCTTTGAAGTTATACGTAGAAATTTCAGTCTGAAAGCTAGTCGATTATTGAATTTTCAAGTCATTGATAGATCTCTCTAGAGAAATATCGTTATGGAACAACGAGTATGAACGTTTTTAAAATTAAATTTTATTTCAAGGAAATTGCATGACGAGTAGCATTTCCCAAGACTGTTTCACCAACAGAAAAGCCCGAATACAATATTTTATTCTAGTATAATCTTTTTCCACAAATGTCAATGAATATGATTCCTATCAGCAGAAGGAAAGTTTATGAGTGTGTTGTGTTTGTGATATAATAGGTAACATAACTACTTTTGGTGTTGCCGCCATAAGTTTGATATATTCAACCACGTTCAATGTTCTCGTTAAGAAATGGACGGAATGTTAACGACAAATAATTTGTTGATGATTCAGTATGACGCAGGTGGAGCACTCTCCAAGCATTCTTTTGGGTCATAACTGGCTAACTTTTATGCACATAATCGTTTTTGAAGTTATAAAATTCCTTTCAGTAATAAAGTAGGTTAACCCATTTTCAAAATGTGTCTATCAGATTCAACTTAAATCAGTGGAACTTAGATACCCTTTAATATTTCTTTACAATTCTCTATTTGGCATATACACTACTCAAAAGAAAAAAGTAGTAACTGTCAATATTACAATTTACTTTCGGTTTAGATCGCGTCGTCTTTTGGGAACTACACCCAGCATTATTAAGTAAGGCCCGACCTGTAGCTTGTCTGCCTTTACAAGCATTTGATTATTAGATTAGATTATTCAAACCTTGGGGCGGACAAGGATTTGACCTTAATGTATTTTGTATGCCAGGACAATAATACTTAATCGGCTTATGCCTGTTAGCTGTTTGTGAACCCATACAAACTAACGTTTCGCAAGGCATTGCAGCATGCATCTTCAGAGTGAATGGAACACTGAACTCTAATCCGGGAAGCGGAGGTATTTAAACCTCTTAAACCCCCCTCGAAGGAGTCCTTAGAGGATAGACTATTCTGGTTTTGTCAATGCAGCGGATCGGTGTTGTCAAATATAAATAAATTTACCTAGTCGTGGAGATTTTTAAGGTTTGTAATTAATAATAAAGGTCGTAGTGTAGCTTTAACGTCAAAATAAAATTAAAAAGAAACGAATACTCCTGTTACAATTACAGTACGATTTCAGTCATAATTATTGTATGAGAAGGG